>CAJVPY010000055.1:0-40477 GCA_910591965.1 Dentiscutata erythropus | reverse complement strand
AAAAAAGCCGGCCGGCCGGGTCTATTTAAAAGTTTCATGTTATGAAAACCAAGTAATCAAATTTGTATGGCCTAATAATATCAAACTTAAAAATTAAATAACTACTGTATTTATATAATATTATTTACAAAATCCTCTAATAAAGTACTAGTAGAACTGCCTAAGATGAAAAAAAAAATCTATATTGTACACAATACAGTATATACAGTATAGTATATAGTATATATATAAAAACATGTTTTGTGCCTTATATACAGTAGTCTTACCTCTTTATAATAACACTTTTGAACTTTTTTAAAAAAATGTTCTTGTAAAGAGGTGTGCTTATATAGAGGTCTTTTGTTATATATTAAATAGTAATTGGGCTTAAATATAGGTTTGATTATAAAAAGGCTTTTATATAATGTAATTATATAGGTGGCGATTATAAAGAGATAAGACTGTATACTATAGTCAAACTCCTTTATATATGCAACCCCTTGGTGTGTGAATTATATTGAGAGTAATTTTATAATATATATATAGTTATTGGATGCGAAGTAGCCAATAAGTGTTATTATTAGTTGGTAGGGTGAAGTTATAGAGGGTGTGCATTTATAGAGCATGCATATATAGAGGTTTGACTGTATTTAAATAATTTTTTAAAAAATAAATAATAAACCCAGTGACTAAAAAACCATCTGCGCAATGATGTAAGGTATAGTTTTGCTACTTAAACGAGAGAAATCAAACATGGTATATATAAGGGAGGCTAAAGAAGATCCATCCGACATGTTATCATTTAAAGTCAAGAATTTTTTCAGGTTTAATCTTAGAAAATCATTAATAACAAACGCGCCGTAATATTTACTACTTCTTGGATCATATCTACATTTCGAAACATTGACCCCAAACTTGATTAATTATAATTGAATAAAATTTGGTATACTTTAATTAGAAAAATGGGATATATGGGACAATTATTTTAAAGTTACAATGTCTTACACTGTCCGATGCTCCTGCACAAGAATTATTGAGGTTTGAGAAAATACTTGATTTAAGGATGTGATTATTATTTTTCAATCGCAATGTTTTCCATATGGCATTTTCTTTTTTTTTTCGTTCTGATTATCACAAAGGCTGTACATTATCAATCCCAGTTCTATCAATTATTTCTTAATGATTTAAATCATATTTACATTTTTAAAAAAAAGAACAAAATAAAAACAAAAAAAAATTCAGTATTAGAATAAATATATAAATCGTTAATTAGTATAAAGCAATATGGTGTAAAAAAAATTTTTTTCTCATATTAATAAGTATTAAAAAAGTTATTTCATTTTCTTGGCAAGTAAAATTCCTAAATTCTAACGGTTAATTAAAACCTGACAATTAAAATGTATAGGCTCTTTTAAAAGAATCCCACGAAAATACAATCGAAATATATAACACTATTTTGTTAAAGCATTACTAATATATATACTGTATATATTTCAAATGTTATAGTACGGGTTACTTAACCAAAAATTCGTATATATTTCCTGATCAAAGTTTACATGCCACATAAAAGTATAATTTAAAAAGTCCAACAGTAAAATTAGGTAGTAAATTATTAGTAAATGTCTTTGTTTGAATCAATTCTGGAATCCGCGAATTAAGCAATTCAGCATGTCCATCCGTTATTTTGACTTTATTATTTTGACATCTTTGTCACTTGCGCATACATCTGTAAAGCACGAACAATATGGTCTGGATCAAGTGCAAGTGCATCCCCGAGTTCTTCGAGAACACGAGCATACTTTCCAACTTTATTAAGATATAAAGTTGATATCGCATTCTAAAAGATTAAAGGAAAAATATATTAATATTGATATAATTGATCGACTACATCGCATAATAACAAATACAGTACATATATACCTCAATCCTTGTAATCAGGCTCTCCATTATTTTCATTAACTCTTCATCATCCGCATTATCCTTGACATGGAACGTTAACAATCCTGCCATATGATCTGTTTTTGAATTTCGAGAAGTACGATGGCTTACATTTCCGGATACCACACGTTCAAGACGAAGACAAAGATATCCAAGAGTGCGTACACATGATGGATCAACTAATTGTGTGGTTGCAATAGGTTCATATTTCTTTATTATGAAGAAAGAGGGAATGGTAAAGGTCAGCTTTTAAAACAATATATAAAGGGATAAGATGTAACAAAATATTTACTTCTGGAACTTTTATGGAATTCCTGGCTTTCATTTTTTGATCTTCATCCATTCTACCCTTAAGCTTTACCGGATAAACCTATGACAAAAAATATTCTTAATAATACTGAATAGATAAGTGTGCTTCATTAATTTTCATTGAAATTCAACCACTTACTAACGACAGTATTTCGGCATTTTCTAATCCTTTAAGCTTTTTTTCACCGAGTGCCTTTATAACAAATCCCATTTTCTTCAAAACAATCACATTCTTATCCAACCTATCATTAGATGACTCCTGCACTTCTTCATCTCCCCCAATGCTACCTTTCCTATCTGAATCTTGTCCACCTACATACCTATAAATGCCAATTTGTGATTCTACTTCAGAACTCACACAAATTTGCCCACCATCTGCCGCACTACAGATTCTTGCAGCTCTATTAACCACAGGTCCGAAATAGTCCATTCGTTTCGTTACTATATCCGTTTCAAAATCTGGACTACCACAATGTATACCCATTCGAACTGATAAACCTTTATATATCAATTCATTGTCATGCCCACCAAAAACCTCTTTTCCATCTTCTGATTCAATGATCTCTTGTGGCCAGTCAACTTTTAAAAGTTCAATTTGTACGGTGAGACACCATAAGAGAGCTGACGCTACCGTTGGAAAAGATACCATGAAAGCATCTCCTTCAGTTTTTACTTCATAACCACCAATATTGCGTAGAAGGCGGCGCATGACATCATTATGAGATTTAATCGCAGAACGCATTGCGTTTGGTATTGTTTCCCAAAGAAATGTAGAGTTCTTTATATCAGTAAAAACCAATGCTACTTGTCCTGTTGGTGGTGAAATTTCTGCTTCTAACCGTGCCATAATATTATCACTCGGTATTTCATCTCTTCTTCTTCTGTAATCCAAAAATTTTATTGAACCTTCACCTTTTCTTTCTCTTATCACAGAGTAACGACGGTCAAACAAATCTCCAACCCCTATAATCATTACCATGATATTTTTATTGGCACCATAAGAAATAGCGAAATCTCGCAACTTTTGAGCAGCTAACATGAGATTATTTTTCTCAGTCCTAGCTATATCTACTGCAAGTTGGTAACTTATATAATTCCATAATTCTCGTGTAGCAAGAATTAAAAGTTCATCCTGTTCAGAGAGTTGAACTACCTCCGTTACAGGATTAGCATTGATAATTGGCGTTAAATGAAAATGACCAAATGATCGAGATACATCCAGTTCTCCATTAACAAGGCAATCATGCGAAATATATCCTCCAGCTTTCTTTATCCTTTCAATTTCGCTAAAAACTTCTGGACATTGCGCAACCGGATATGCCTCTTTTCCACGACTGATAACTGCTACAGTATCCCCAACATTTGCAATATATAATTTTGTTCCAGAAATATAAGCAACTAATCCGGAGGCACCAGACTTATTGTCATCAATACCTAGGGAAGAGTTATGATACCCACTTTCCGTATCTCTAGAATAAAGGTCCGTTTCTATACTTGAATTGAAGACCTTTGAACCGAGTTCTTTATTTAAACTCAAAAAAGATCGTCGTAAAGCAGATTCTACTGAATCATCTTTTAATTTTTCGAGCTCAGTTTTGAAATGGAATAAAAACCAATCGTGTAAATACTTAGTAACTCGACCACCTTGACTGGAGCCAGCACGAGCATCAAAAAGCCCAAAAATGCACTCGTCTTCATGTCCACGAAATTTTGGCTGTACAGCCTCCCATGTTGAAAGATTATCTGACTTTCCTAGAGTATCTGCCATACCATATCGCATAGAATTTACTAATGAGACTGATGTTCGCACACGACGATCATCTGTTTCTTCAGGAACTGAAAAATTTAAAAGTGTAATGTCCATGAGACCAAGAACTCTCAATGCAGTAAGCATTCTAAAGTCCGCTAAATTTCTATCTCGGAGAGGATTGATTTCATTTTGATGCACATGTTTAATCTCGAATCTTTTGTTACCCGAGAGATTAAGATATTTAAGTTCAATATTCCAGTTCCAATTCCAATCATATTGCCAATTCGCGATATTATATTTTAAGAAATTATTCCCTACATCGAGAACCACCAATTTTCTTATTTTACTCAATTCTGCAGGCAATGTTGTCAATCTGTTGCCGTTTACATGTAGAACACTCAAATTAGTTAACTTGTCTATGTCTTCTGGAAGCGATGACAATTGATTCCCGGAAAGATACAATTCCGTTAAATGAGGATTAGAAATTCCTGGAGGAATTTGATCCAACATATTGAATGAGATATTCAAAATTTCGAGTTTCGAAAATAAAGAAATATAAGGAAATATTTCAGCAGTAATACGGTTATCGCCTAAATATAGGACGCGAAGTGAACTAATAAGAGGACTCTCGGTTGGCAAATTGGTTGAAGTGGTTGGAGGCGCTGGGAATAGCTCTAATAAATTTGAGCTAACATTTAAAATAGCTAAACTTTTACAAAGCCAAATTTCTTGTGGTAGAGAAACGATATTGTTGAAATGAATGTCCAATTCATATAAAGAGTCTAAACTACTAATTTCATTTGGCAATGTGCGAAGAGTATTATATATACATGTTAAGTGTGTTAAATTCTTCAACATCCCAATTGTTGTCGGAATCGATGTTAACTGATTATAACTAATGTCAAGCGTTTGAACAGATTCAAGGTGTTCAAACAGCTCATTTGGTAATGCAACAAGTTTAGCATTTGCCAATGAAAGTTCTTTTAATGAAGGACCTGTTTCCTTTAACGAGAATTGAGTAAGTTGATTTTTGGTTAGAATAAGTTTTTGTAATGATCTTGAAGATATGTCTACTGTTGATATGTTGTTAAATTCGGTCAGAAGGATTTCAAGGTTAGGAATTAAAGATATCGTGCAGAGGTTCGTTATTTTATTTCGACGTATATCCAATTCTTGCAAAGAAGTTAAATTCTGAAAATTTTCAGGTAATTTTTTATCCGTTATTTGATTTCCAATGAGGAACAACTTTTTAAGGTTTTTAAGTTTTCCGACTTCTTCTGGTATGGAAGTTATTTTGTTATAACTCAAATCCAGTTCTGAAAGCGTCACGATATCGCAAATAACTTGAGGAAATTCTTTGAACGAATTGTTGGCAACATTCAAGATACTTAGTTTGGTAGACGCTGCAAATTTCTTGGGTAATGTTTCTAACAAATTGTTTTCAACCTGAAGATTTGTTAGCTCTCCAATCATTTCCAATGATCCAGGTTCCAAGTCTTTCAAACGGTTTGTATTTATATTAAGAAAAGAAAGCATTTCTGACTGTTTAATTGATTGTGGAACACGTTCTAGGTCATTTTGTGAAAGGTTGAGCTCACGTAATTGTGCACAAGATTGTATAAAATCCATAGGAAGGTCGAGCATTAAATTTTGAGAAACATTTAAAGATCGAATATTTAAAGCTTGCCGATAAAGAAATATAGGTATTGTTTGTAAATTGCGAGATTGAAGATCCACTATTTGGAAATTAGATAAGTTTCCTTCTTCCTGATAAGTTTAGAATAAAAATAGTAATTAATCGATAAATTAATTTATTTTTATTATTAAAAAATTTTAAGGGTTAATTAAGCATACTTCAAATCTTGGTACAGTAGTTTCACGGAAGGTAAACCGAACCAAATAGCTATTATCCTCTCTGCCAAGATCTTCCAAATTATCATTTACAGTATATCCCGCTTGTTCTAACCATTTCTTTTGTAATTGCAATGGTCGTTCATGAGATCCTAGCACACGTTCTTAATAAGACAGAAAAAGAATAATTAGTAATGTAATGTCAATAATTTATCAAAATGATAGTATTCTAATTTACCTAAGTTGTGCCTCATCACGTATAAATTATATTTTGAAACATCCTGAATAAAAAATTTTTTACCAAGAATTTGCAATAATTCGGAAGTAGTAGTGTTCAATCCACAATTTACTGTACCGAAAGTGGCATCAGGACGAAATATACGAATGCAAAACTTTTTTGCATAAAAAAAAATATATAAATATATAAATTAATTAGATATTAACATTTTATTATATAGAGATGTAATGTAATATGCATACTAATCGTTTCCAATCATCCTTATCTTCAACATTAAGGCTATCACGAGCACCCTTTTCTATCGAAGTTTCATGATTGTTAGGAAAATTTACTGCCCATGAATCAGGAGCCGTCCAAATTTCTGCTTTATTCGGTGGAAATTGGGTCCTTTCTATAGCCGGGTTTTCTTGTAACAAGTAGTCATCAAACGATTTATAAGAAGGTACACCTGAGTGTCGATTTTCAGTTTTTATGATATCTTTCATGTCATTCAAGGTAATGTTACTACCTAAAAGTAATTAGGAGATAATTAGAATAGTTGTAAAAATTGTTCTTTTCAAACAAATAAATAGATTAATGTAATTACAGTTTAATATGTCATATGCAGCAGTTTCCTTAAAAAAATAAAGTAATAGAATTATTTTAGATTTTATGATTTCTAATCAATTTAAACACAATATTTGCTTTAAATAAAAACACGCTTTTTTATACACAAATTTTATTTATACAAAAACAGGTTAAGAATACCTTCTGCTTTTTCCCTGATTTATGTTCCTTTTTGAGCTTCATGCCCCAATGATAGTGATCATTCTTAGATGACAGATGATCGTCTCTCTGGTCGTGAGGTGTAAGGAAATTCGGATGTGACTCCGTACTTGAATTTTTACGAGATACTCCTGCAAATTATTTAATTGGAATTTTAATTTTTATAAATAAATATATATATAATTTTGACAAAATATATGCGTGCATGAAAAGCTATATGCGCGTGAAAACATGAAACATTGAAAAAATTATTATATACGCGCAAGATGTGTAGGTATTATGGATATGTATGCGCATGAATAAAGAGATCACTCACGGATCGGACAAACAAACCTTCAGGTGTGGGTGACTCTTTATCTTTGGAGCCTTTCCTGAAAAGATTAAATAAAGTCTTTTTCTTTTCTTTTTCTTCCTTAACAGGTGTATTACTATGAGTGATGTTACTGGCAGAAGAAGATATCACACTAATTGAGTCGCTATCTGAACTCTTTGTTCGTCGGTGTTTAGAGAAATATGAGTCAGAATTAGTATACGAAGTTATAGTTGAACCTTTTTCACTTTCATCATGCTGATCAATTTGATACATAAATGGGGCAATTTCTGGAGGGGGGAAATATCGAGCATTCATATCAGGCTGAATGTAATCAAAAGACTTTCTTCTTGGTTCGTCTTCGCCAGGTACTGTTAGAGCGGCTTTTAAGTTACCAGCCGAAAGCTTACGTGTATGACCAGCTTTCCCTTTAGATCTGGCTGGTAAGTTATTCATTGACTGAGGTCCAGATTCATGACTTGGTGAAGAAGGTCGAGAGCTTGACCCAAAAAACAAAGAAAAAAAAGAGTCTTGTTTTTCTTCACGGGATTTTTTTCTTTTATTATAGCCTGCACCAGTGAGCGAATGACCTGGTGGAGTAGGTGCACGAAGCGGTAAAGGTGGTGTGACGTCCAATTCTGAAGATCGTCGAGGGGTCATAGATATTGTAAACTACATACAAACGACAAGAAGTACATTTAATTTTTTTAATTTCTCAATGGATGATTCGTTTTGCCTAAACAAACTGTGAAACACAAAAATGTATTACAACTTCAAATATGGTTTAGTGAATCAATTATTTTTATGAATATCTTCAGATTGACATAACTAAAGTTTTTATTGGCTGTGTTTGCTTGTTTGTTATCTCTGTTATAAACTTTTTTTTCTCGTACGTACGTACGTATGTATGTACTTATCTGGTACTTATCTGTGCTTACAATTGGCCTATACCCATAATAAAACTGATTTTTAGCCTGTCAAAATCGGCTGGTCGGCCTTGTACTGGGAATTGCCTTAAGTCATTTATCAAACTTAGTAAACGAACATATTTAAAAATGACTGGTAATTTTTAGCTTACTAAACTCTAAATAAAAAACTTTATTAAAATTGGGTTGTTAAATGACTAGCAAATTTAAATATTTATAAAATCTACAGTTCCGGAAGGTTATTTTTTCCAACAGTTTCTAATTTTTAAAGTCGATAAAATTTTTCGTTAATTACAGTATTATATATATAATCTAACCAGCTAGTGCGCTACATTAATTTTTTTAAACACATAGTTTGGTTTAGCTTATGAATTTAAAAAATCCAAAAAAAAATTTTAATAGCTAAAGTTGATTTAAAATATTAAAATTTACTTATTATTGTTTTTATTATTATTAAAACTAATTTTAGATTTTATAAAAATTTTTAGGTTTAGTTTTTTTTTTGTTGTTAAGATTTATTATAATACTATAATACTGTATTATAGTAAAAGTACAACTAGCTATATATACAACTTTAGATTGTTTATTTAAATAATTTATTTAAATGTTTTATACTTATTACTCTACAGTATTTATTTATTTTTTGGTATTAAGATAACCTCTATAGTCAATGGTAATATTACAATTACAATAAAAGTATATCAAGTTATATGTGCACTTTTGATGTCTAATTTAAGTAGTTCACCTGAAGCATTAGTGCTATACTAAAGGTTCTACACTATTTGCTGTACTTATACCCAGTGTTGTACATGGGATGTGTCTATACTATGTCCAAAATTGTTTAAAATTGTCCAAAATCATCCAAGCCTATGCCCCAAGTTTAAATAATCAATAAAGTAATTTTAAAAAATATATAATTATATATTTTTTTAGGTACTGGACTCATTTATGAAAAATTAAAATAGATTATTTTAATAAAATTTTGAGTAATTTTAATTTGAAAAAATGTTCTATGTACAATTCTGCTTACACCCTAATTATGAGAGTGTTCATTTAAACTCTCTAATTACAACCACTTATTGTACTCATATCTAACCAAGAGGTAACTCATCTATTCATATATAGAATTTTGCAATATCTATAGATTTCATATCCAGCCTTAGAACTTACTAACTTAAGCTAGTCTATTCATGAAATAAATCTAACAAAGTAGTTTATATTCTATATATGTTTTTACTTGCATGCTTAGTAAATTCTTCTTAACTAGTATCTGTTGTGCTACTATTACTGAGTTTGTATCCTAAACTATCTTTTAAAATACTATTATAATCTGATTTATTTCTTAAGCCACAATCTTTCTAATTAGTCATCTATTATTTACTTCTGCTTTTGTAAAGTTTACAACAATTCTGATATTTATATTTAGTCCATCTTTTTACCTGAATTCTTTATTAGCTTCTTTTTTATTTCTAGCTAGCAATCTGAAAGAATTATTTTGTCTAGGCTTTAGATACCTTATAGTCTTTTTTCTCTTGGTATATATTTTCAGAATATATATTCTTTTTCTCTGGTGTATCTAAATCTAGCAGTTTAGCTAATATATTCTCTTATTTAAAAATCTTGTTATTTGGTTCTCTGATCTTGGTTCTTAGTTTGAATTTAGCTTTCTTGTAATACTATTAAAGATCATTGCTATATTCTAATTTAGAACTTCTTAAAAAACAAGTTTTTAGTTATTCTAGTTTTTTAGATTTATTGTGCCAAAACTTTAATTACTAGATAGTGTAATCAAGATTACAGATTTAATTTTAGATTTAACTAATAATCGATAGCTATTAACTATAACACTGACCTATTTTTCAAAATTGTTATCTGTAGAATTAAACTCTAGACCTGCTGCTTGAAGAAAGTAATAACTAGACTAAAGCTCCTATCAAGTTTGAGTTTGATTTGATTTTCAAATCAAACTCAAGTTTTTTTAAAAATTAAGTCTGATTTGAGTTTAAGTTTAAACTTTTTAGTTAAATTTAATTTAATTTGAATTTGATTTCAAAATTTGTTAAACTATTTAAGTTTGAATTATATATATATAAATTTATATATTAAATTAAATTTATATAGAATAAAATTTTAAAAATTATAGCATGGATATAATAATATAGTAAAGTGATAAAGTTGTCGCACTCCAAGCTAGCTTAACTAAGGTATCAAGTTTGAATTTCACTAGTGATGTTTCAGTCAAAACTATTTGTATTATAGTAATAGATATTCATTAATAAGTTGGGTTATATTATCTGTAATTCTAGTTACACCAGTACTAGCGATATACTGGAAGATTCTAGAAGTATCTGAAATAATATAAGTTATATTGTAATATAGTAGACTTTGGTGGTAGTAAACTATATTACTTGACTTAGTATCAAGAGAGTAAGAAATGTGAATAACATGAAATAAACACTAAAAGAAACTAAAGATAAGAAAGACCAAAAGAGCTAAAAGTAAAAAAAATATATATCAAGTGTGTGTGTATAAACTAATAGAAATAACTAAAGAAAAATATAAAGAAACTAAAAATAAAAGGACAATAAAAAGACAATAATTCTACTATAAAAGAAGATACCAGAATATAAAACATGTATAAAGTAAGTATTTCACAAGATAATATCAGTTTATTAGATAAAAAGAAGAAAGTACAGGAGACCAAGTCTAAGTTTCAGTCTTAGGCAAAAAGACCGGGTTTATATATCTTTTACAATCCTAATAAATTACTAATTATAGTTCGTATTATTGTACTATTGTGTCAAAGAGACTTGACAAAAAGACTTGTCAAAGAAACTTGCCAAAGAGACTTGTCAAAGAGACTTGTCAAAGATACTAGCTAATGAAACTAACTAAAAAGACTAACCAACAAAACTAGCTAAAGAGACTAGCCAAAGAGACTAGCCAACGAGACTTAATTACTCGTTAACTATTGGTTTAAATGAAAAACTATAAAAACTATACTAATAAAACTAATACTAAGGATTATATTAGTTAAATAAAATTTGTATTACACTTAATAGTTATATATAGATAAATAATAGAAATTTTAAAGTGCTAATATAATACTAATATAACACTACTCCCTCCTTTGAAAATTTTGCTCCGCAAAATTAAAGAAGTTAGTAAGTAGTTACAAATAAAAAAATAACTAAATAAGTATAATAATGATAAAATAAACAATACTAGTAGTAATAATAATAAAATAAGAAAAATAAAATATAAAATAAACAAAATTCAAATGTTCTACTGTGGCTAGTATTGTCGCTAGAGTGCACCTAGTATGACAAGCTACTAATGAGATTCGAACACACAGCCCTGCAGTGCCATACGCTCCACCCACTATACCACAGTATTGTGTATATAATGAAAATCTTTTTCGTACTCCTTTTGAAGATCTAAAGATTGTCTAATAATATTGTTTAATTTGTCTTTGTAGATTTGATAATCTTTTTGAATATAAGTTGGGCTATATGTCACACTACATACACTTGTCGCTTTCATCTAAATTTTCTTTGCTTTTTTTTTGAAAAATTCTTCGTTTAAAAATGACTAAACATTCTTATACTCGGGCCTACCTTAAACGCTATTATTATCATATTAGAAATAATAGTAACAATAATAATAATAACAATAATAATAATAATAATAACACTGATAAAAGTAATGACAACAATAATAATAATATTATTATTAATAATAATATTAATGATAAATAATAATAATAATAATAATAATAAAGAAATTATTGTTATTTCTGATAATGAAGTAACTAATGAAAAAGAAGTTCAAGAAAAAGCAACTACCGCAGAAGTTGTTCAAGAAGAAGCAACTACTACAGAAGTTGTTCAACCAGAAGAAGTTACTTATCTCTATGTACTTGAAGGTTTAGGTTTTACCAAAGAACAATGGTATAATGATAATAGAATTAATAATAATAATAATAATAGAAGTAATAATAATTTTTTTTTTTTTTTTTTTTATAAGTTTCTAACAAGAATATCGAATTTTTGCTCGTGAGTTGATATCTGTTCAAGAACAACTTGATTTGGCAAAAAGATTAAGTCAAGATACTTTAGAATCTCGTTTGGTGTTGAAGAAACACAGGATCATTAATAGGATTGAGGCTATGAAGAAATATTGTTTTTATAAAGATTATCAAGTTTTTGAGCATAGAGAACCATAATCTATATATTTTGTAATTCTTTTTCTTCTTTAATAAAATTCAATTTTTTAATTATTCAAATTGTTCCAGTATTAATTTTCCAAAGTCCGTAATATACACTTCAACTGAGTTATATAATTTACTAAGTCCATATTTATAAAATAGAGTGTAAATTCTTGTTGCTTGAATTTGTAATCTATTAGCACCAGATTTCTTAAACTTTTCTAACAAAATTCTATTGAATTTTGTCATTAACCAATTATTATGACTATTATTGACAAAGAGCTTTCCTAGATAATATACTATTTCTAATCATGAAATACGTTTGCGATTATTTTTCTTAATCTTGATATAGGCTCTAATGATTCCATTAAAAGTATCTAATTCATCATTCCTATCAAAAGGAGAAATAGGTATGTCATTTTCTTCTGAATTTCGATTCAAATCTCTAGAAATTTTAACAAATGGAGAGTTATCTTCGTTAAGAGTTGAATTTTCATTATCAAATTGAACTATTTGATTTGTTTTCAAATTATCATCTTCGAGATTAAATCTTCCTTCTCTAGATTCGTTTTCAGAAGGTTCTTCAATATTATATTCTTTATTCAATAATATATTATTTTGGGAATCTAAAGAATTATAATCAAGGTTTATAATAGTTTCTTGATGAAATGTATCCTATTCTTCATAATTAATAAACTCATTAAAGAAGTCAAATTCTAGAGGGCTTGTAAAAGAACATTCAAGAATCTCATTGATTGAGGTTTCAACTATAGCTTCATTATTTTTTACGAAAATAATTTTTTCTTGATCAATCTTTAAGTATTTGCTATTGTTATATTCTTGTTTCCATTCATTCAAGAATCGTTGTAATCCTTGTAATGCTTCAATAAAGAATTGATTAAGAAACATATTGTCAAAAACTTGTAATTCCATTTTAAATAAAGAAGTTTAAGAATAAAAAAATATAAAAAGTTATATAAAAATAAGGCAAAAATAAATTGGCGACCCATCACACTGCGACCCTTATATGATCGGCCAATCATTTTTGAGATTGGCAAGTAAATTAATTTTTTTTTTTAGATTAGATTGTTTTTATACTTTTTTTTATTGAGAAGTAAATCAGTGCCAAGTAAATGTGCAAGCAACATTTCAGGTAATATATTTGATTTTTTTTGCTTTTTTTTTTATTATTTTTTTCTTTTTTTTTTGTCTTGTCTACTAACTCTGTTTTTCTTTGGTTTTTAGACTTCTCCGAACATAAATCGGTACTGAGCGAACGTTAAGCAGCTTTTTGGGTATGTTATTTTATTTTTTTTGCTGTTATTTTTTTTTTTTTTTGGTAATTTGTTTGTTTTACTAATCTTTTCCTTCTTGTTAGCTTCGCCAGACTGAATCAGCACTAGGGTGTCTGGCACACCAAAAAAATTTGGCATGCCACAGAGCATGCCTTTTGTTAAAATTTGTGACATGGCATGCCAAAAGGCATGCCATAAAATATTATATATTATTTATAATATATATATACTATATATATGGTTTGGGTATTGTAAGTATAATTTTTATACTATACCCAGTGGCATGCCTTTGCCACTATGCCAGACACCCTAATCAGCACTGGCAACCGTGTGCATGGCATTTTCAGTTTTTTTTTATTTGTGCTTTATTAGCATTGTTAGCTTTGTTACCAACTTTGTTTCTTTTTCTTGGGGGGTTTTTAGGCTTTGCCGGATATAGATTAGCACCGCGGTATTTCCGGGTAAGTTATTTAATTTTCTTTTTGTTTTTTGTTTTTTTTTTGTCTTATCTTTGTTACCAATTTCGCTCCTCTTTCTTCAGGTTCTTAGACATGAATCAGCACTGGAAAAATATGTATGCGGCATTTTTGATAAGATATTTAATTTTCTTTGTCAATTTCTTTTTTTGTCTTGTTAGCCTTGTTACTAACTTCGCTTCTTTTTCTTTGGGTTCTTAGGCTTTACCGGACGTGAATCAGTACCAGAAAAATGTTATGCAGTATTTTTGAGTAAGGTATTTGATTTTTTTCTTTCTTCAGGTTCTTAGGCTTTGCCGGATGTGAATCAGCACCGAGAAAATATGTCTGCGAAATTTTTGGATAAGGAATTTAATTTTCTTCTTTGATTTTTAGTTTTTTTTTTGTCTTGTTATCCTTGTTACTAACTTTGCTCCTCTTTCTTCGGGTTCTTAGGCTTCACCAGACATGAATCAGCACTGGGAAAACGTGTATGCGGTATTTTTGAGTAAGGTATTTGATTTTCTTCTTTCTTCGGGTTCTTAGGCTTTGCCGGATGTAAATCAGCACTGGGAAAATGTGCTTGCGGAATTTTGAGTAAGGAATTTAATTTTCTTCTTTGATTTTCAGTTTTTTTTTTGTCTTGTTATCCTTGTTACTAACTTCGCTCCTCTTTCTCCGGGTTCTTAGGCTTCGCCGGATGTGAATCAGCACCGGGAAAACGTGCATACGAAATTTTTGAGTATGGTATTTAATTTTCTTTTTTGTTTTTTAGTTTTTTTTTTGTCTTGTTATCCTTGTTACTAACTTCGCTCCTCTTTTTTTGAGTTCTTAGACTTCGCCAGATGTAAATCAGCACCGGGAAAACGTGTATGTAGTATTTTTGAGTAAGGTATTTGATTTTCTTCTTTCTTCGGGTTCTTAGACTTTGCCGGACGTGAATCAGTACCTGAAAACGTGCCTGCAGAATTTTTGGATAAGAAATTTAATTTTCTTCTTTGATTTTCAGTTTTTTTTTTGTCTTGTTATCCTTGTTACTAACTTCGCTCCTCTTTCTTCAGGTTCTTAGGCTTCGCTGGACGTGAATCAGCACCGGGAAAACATGCATGCGAAATTTTTGGATAAGGTATTTAATTTTTTTTTTTTGTTTTTCAGTTTTTTTTTTTGTCTTGTTATCCTTGTTACTAACTTTGCTCCTCTTTCTTCGGGTTCTTAGGCTTCGCCAGATGTGAATTAGTACTGGAAAAATGTGCATGCAGAATTTTTGAGTAAAGTATTTAATTTTCTTCTTTGATTTTCAGTTTTTTTTTTTTGTCTTGTTATCCTTATTACTAACTTCACTCCTCTTTTTTCGGGTTCTTAGGCTTTGCCAGACATGAATCAGTACTAGGAAAACGTGCATGCGAAATTTTTGAATAAGATATTTAATTTTCTTCTTTGTTTATTATTTTTTTGTTTTTTTATCATTGTTACTAACTTCGCTCCTTTTTCTTTGGGTTCTTAGGCTTCGCCAGACATGAATTAGCACCGAGAAAATGTTATGTGACATTTTTGGGTAAGGTATTTAATTTTCTTTGTCTTTCATTTTTTTTTTTTTTTGTCTTGTATCCTTGTTACTAACTTGGCTCCTCTTTCTTCGGGTTTTTAAGCTTCACTGGATGTGAATCAGTATTGGGAAATGTGCATGCAGCATTTTTGGATAAGGTATTTAATTTTCTTTAGTTTTTTTTTTGTCTTGTTACTAACTTCGATTTTCTTTCTTGGGGTTTTTAGGCTTCGCTAGACTTTTGTCGCTAAACTTTTCATGTTAGGTTTTTGTTTCTAGTTTTTCGTGACGTTGGAACTTGCGTTGCCATCAACGCTTCCATTTTGTGAATTTTGTTTGGGTTGCTTTTTAAATAAAGTGGATGGGTTTTTAAACGAAGTTTATACAATCGAAACATAATGAATCTTTTGTTGCGCAATGATATTCGTATTATGTTAGTTTTGTAGTTAGTTTTTTTTTTTTTATGTATTTTGTATTTTTTTTAAAAAAAAAAAAAACTTAAAAATTTTTTAATAAAAAAATTATGTAATTCACATGATCGATTTTGATTGGTCGATTACAGAGTCGCCATGGTAACAGGTTGCTAAAAAATAAAGCCCTAAAAATAAAATAAAAATTATAAAATTTTTAAATAATAGAAATTTTTAAAGATTTGAAAATTTAAGAGATTTTGATGACTAAAAGGTATATTTATAAAAGTTAAGGTTATACAATCTATTAATTTGTGTTATTATTTTGTGTGATAACAATTTGAGGTACAGGGAGATCTTTAATTTCTTTATTATAATACAATTTTAATCTGTCTCCATGTACAGGATCTTTTACTTTTTTGCCATCGAAGGTTCGTAGTTTATAAACTCCAAATTTTAATACATCATGAATGATGTAAGGACTCATAAATTGTTCTTCTAGTTTTGCTGAAAAGATATTTTTAAGATGAGATCTAGCTACTAATACTTTATCTTCAATTTTTAAAGTATTATGTTTGAGATTTTTATAATAATATTCTTTCTGACTGTGTTGTGTTTCTTGTATATTTTGTATAGCTTTTTGTTGTTTTACCAATAAATCTTCTATTTCAAACACTCTTTTTAGCAGTGTTTCTTGGAATGACATATCTTTATCATAATAAGTTTCGATAATAGTTTTAATTAGCAATTTGGCTTCACATCTATATATTAAAGAAAATGGAGTAAATTTAGTAGTTCCATGCTCCATTGTTCAATAAGCTAATAATACAGAAGGAAGGATTTCATTCCATCCTTTGTATTTATAGCTTGTAATTTTTGCTAGAGCTTCACCAATTGTTTGATTAAATCTTTCTATTATTCTATTGGTTTGAGGTCGATATGCTGAAGATTTATGATGTTTAATTTAAAATTTTTGGCACAATTCTTTTACAATCTCACTCATAAAATTCTTTCCTCGATCAGAAAGTAATATTTCTAAAGTTCTATGTCTACAAATAATGTCTTCGTAAATAAAATTAGCAACAGCAGTAGCTTTTATATCTGATATAGCTTTTGCTTCAGGCTACTTTGTTAAATAATCCATAGCAACAATAATATATCTATTGCCATGTATTGTTATTGGCAATGGTCCTTTTATATCTATTCCAATTCTATGAAATAGATATTTTACTTCTAATGGTTGTAAGGTTTGGTGTTTGACTTCATGTCCTCTTCTTTGACAAATATCATATGTTTGTATATAATTTTTAATGTTTTCATACATTCCAGGCCAATAAAATCTTTTCTTTATTTTGTTATAAGTAGATTCAATACTCAAATGTACTCCTTGTTCGTCATGTAAAGAATATAGAATGGTTGGCTTTTGAAATAGTTTAATTACTTTTTGCAGCTTTTTAATATAAAATATTATTTTTTACAAAATATTTCTTGGTTTCTTTTTGTAAACGAGATTTTTCCATATTAGAGGCGTCTGTAAAATATATGAGATAAGTAAGATAGTTTAATAATTGATTATAATCTTTATTATCTATTATCTTTGTAAAATTCTGGTAAGCAAGAGAAAAAATCTGTATTTTGGTTTCGGCTACTAGCATGATATTTAATATTATACTGATATTCTTGTAAAGTGAGTCTCCATCTTGTAATCCATTTATTATCGTTAATGGTAGTAGAGTTTAAAAGCCATTGTAAAGCCTTGTGATCAGTAATTAGAGTAAATCTCGTTCCATGTATATAATGTCAAAAATATTTTACTGCCCAGATTACTGCTAAACACTCGAGCTCAACAGTACTATAGTTTTTCTCTGCAGGGAATAATGTTTTGATTGCATAAGCAATAACATATTTCTTTTTGTCTTTTATTTGGGCAAGTACAGCTCCAATGCTTTGATAAGAAGCATCTGTAAAGAGAATAAAAAGTACATTATAGGAGTATAGGGGGAGTAATTAATTGTTGTTTAAGCCAATTGAATATTTCTTCATGTTTATCGGTCTAATAAATTCTATATCTCGTTATAATAGTCTATGTAAAGGCACAGCCTTTTTAGCAAATTCTTCAATAAATCTTCTATAATAAGAAGCCAGTCCTATAAACGCTCTAAGTTGGGTAATGTTTTTGGGTGATGAAAGTTTTTCTAATTTTTCTACCTTTTGTAGGTCAGGTTTTATTCCATCAATTCCTACTATATATTCTAGAAATTGCATCTCATTCATACAAAAATGATATTTTTCAGAGTTGATTCATAGATTAGCCTTTATTATTAGTTTAAAAACTTCATTTAAATGTTCTAGATATTGTTCAAATGATTTGGAGTATATATTGATATCATCAATATATACCATGGCATATTTCCAAAGAACAGAATTAAGAACTATATCCATTAATCTTTGAAATGTTGAAGAAGTATTACAAAGTCTAAACGGCATAATATTGAACTCATAAAGACCAAATTTTGTAATAAAGGCCATTTTTTCTTTATCTTCTTCTTTTACTTGAACTTGCCAGTATTCAGAAGTTAAATCCAAAGAAGTAAGCCATTTAGCTTTTTCTAAATTATCTAACATTTTGTCTATGCAAGGAAGAGGGTATGTATCTTTCTTAGTTATAGAATTTAATTTTCTATAATCCACACAAAATCGAAGCTTTCCATTTTTTTTTTAACTAATACTACTGGCGAACTCCAAGAACTTTCAGATTTACGAATTATTCCATCTTTTTCCATCTTTTCTATTTCATTTTTAATATGCTCTTGTTCAATTGGAGATGCTTGGTATGCTTATTGTTTGATAGAAAAATGATTTTCAGTATAAACAGTATGGTAAATAACATTAGTTCTGAGAATTGAGTTGCAAAAATATTAGAATTTTCTTTTAAAAAATTTTTTATTTTTGTTTCTTGTTTAATATTTAAATTATTTTTTATAAATATTAATTTATTTTTAGTAATAAATATTTCTTTAGGCTTTTGTTTTACAACTTTTTGTTCAAGAACCATATCTTCTATTTTAGGTTTAACCATTTTGAAGATTTCATCTATATTGTTCCTAGGGTCTTCACTATTTTTGATCCTTATATTGGATATAAGTTAATTATTAACTATAGTGAAGTATTGGTTGGTTTAAACACGAGTTGAAAAATATCTACTATTATTCAAATCTTCTTCTTCTTCTAATTCTAATTCCAAATTATTATCTTTTGTTTGTTAATAAGAAATTTCACAAAGTATATTAGGGTCTTCAATCTTTTTTCAACAAGTTATAGGTATATATTCTAAATTATTTTCATCTCCAACTGTCATAAGGCCATTTTTAAAATCAATATTGGCTTTAGCTTGATCCAAGTATTTATTCCCAAGAACAACATTATATTTCTTCGATTCAGTTACAAGCATATCTACTTGTATTTCTAAATTTCCAAATTTTACAGGTACATTGAACACTTTTCTAAAAGGTATAGTTTTATTTTCTGTTATATCTATCATTCGAATATTTCCTAGTCCATCAATAGTTTTATTAATTTTATCAAGAAAATGTTTAGATATAACACATCCTTTAAAACCTGTATTAACGAGAATGTTTATTTCTTTTTCATAGACCATAGCTATAGTAAAGAGAGTATCTTTTACTTCATCTTTTTGTAATTCTTCTTCTTTGTTTACTTGAAAACCTTTAATCTCAATAATGTCATATTCATCTTCATCTTCTATCTATAATTTATAAATTTTGTCCAGGTTATTATCTATATCATTATTAATAAAATTATTATTATAATTAATATTATTATTGGTTGTATAAGTGTCTAAGATATTTAAATAGTCCGATATTATATTATCCAAGTCATTAGAGAGATTTGAATTTTCAACATGCTCACCCTCAGAAGATGTTCTTTCTAGTTTAAAAAGTTGTTATTACCAACATTGTTTTCTATATTATTTTGAGTTGTAATATAGTTATTATTCTTATAATAATTTAGGAATTTTGCATTTAGTTATTGTTATTATGAGGTTGGTTATTATTAGGATGAGGCTGATTATTGTTACTATTATTGTTTATCAGAGGCCAAAAGTTATTGTTTTGAGGTGGTCGGTTGTTGTTATTATTATAGTTGTTCATTGGTGGCTGTTGATAATTGTTGTAATTGTTATTATTTGGAGGATAATAATTGTTGTTATTATTGTTATAATTGTTATTTCGCCAGTTATTATTTGTTCGACAATTTCTTGTAACATGACCAATCCGATTACAATTTCTACAAGTTGAAGCCCTACATTGATAAGCAAGGTATCCTGGTTTTTGGCATTTTCAGCAATTATTATTGTTATTATTGTTATTATTGTTTCTATTCTGATTATTATTATTAAAGTTTTAAACAGGTCGTTGGTTATTCGAAGATTAAAATTGAGAAGGTTGAATAGAATTTGAAGGTTTTAGCTATTGGATTGCTTCAGATATTATTTCTTTAGCTTGAGTGGCTACAATAGTTTGGATATCTGTATGATTTGAAGAAGTGCCATAATATTGTAGTTGTAAAGATACAGACAACATAGAATAAGCTAATAGACTATTGCCTTTAGAGTAAGCCACTTCAATAGCTTTAGCTTTATTATATGTATCAAATAAACTTGCTAGCATAGCAGATTCAAGAGGAATATGAAATTCAGTTCTAAGTCCATCAATAAATTGTTGACATTTATCAGAGTCAGGATAGTTTTCTTCAGAGTCTACTTTCTTCTATAATTCTTCTAAAGCAAAGAAATAATCTTCTACAGTTTCACCAGGTTTTTGTTTTCTATTTCTTAATTCATAGAACTATTGATTTACTTTATATGAACTTCGAAATTGAGCTTCAAATAAAATACGAAATGATCTCCTCTTGGTGTTATTACTAGTTTCATTATTCTAATATTCAATTTGATCTCTTACTTTATAATACCAAGTAAGAGCGACACCTTTTAAATAGTTAGGAACTATTTCTAATACTCTGTCATCCAAAATTTTATTGGCTACAGCAGCAGCTTCAAATACATCTAACCAAGCAATAGAATTTTCATTTCCTCCTTTAAAAATAGGGTAGTCAACAATTTTTACTTCTTTAGTATCTTTTTTCTTTTCTAGAACAGCAGTTAATCCTTGCAAAAGTTTCATTAATATCTCTTGAGGATTTGTTTCATTATTTTCTTCATCTTGTTGTAGTCTATCTTCTGGTTCTATTATTGTTCTATGACCAAGTTCAATATTGTTTGTTGAAAGGTCATCTTGAATATTTATTCTAGAAGAGGTTCTACTTCCTCTTTCATTATTATTTTCTGTATTATTGTTAATTATTATTTGAGGTTGGTCTTCTTCATGTTGAGACATGTCTGGTATATGTAAGCTAGTGATAAATAGAGTATAATTTTGAAAACTGTGAGTTTCTTGCCAAGTGATAAATAAATCTGCAACAATAAGGTTAAATTCTTTTGTCAGATTGTGATTGTAATATTAAATAGATGTAATTAAATTTTCTAAAGCTCATTTAAATTCAGCACTTTCTGTATTTGCTTTTAAATATACTTTATGAAAGAGACAAGTAGTATTTCTGTTATATGCTTCTGTATTATAATTTTTAGAGAACCAAGACCAAAAGCGAATGAAATAATTAAAAATAGGTTTATTTTCTAAAGGATAGCAAATTAAACAACTAGGATCAAGTTTTCTTCTAAGTTTGCCTCGAGAAAAATATCTGCTAGTTTGGTGAACAAAATTGTGATCGTGAATTTGTTGTCGATAAGTTGTAATATTCATACAATATTTATCAAGGTAGGTGATAAATCCTTTTTGTTGATAAAATTTGAAAAGTTCCTTTATGCCATCACTAGAAAATGTTCCTTGTTGAATCTATTGTTCGTAGCGATTTAAGTTAAAAAATTCAGCAAAAGTATAAAAATGAACTTTTGGTTGTAGAGGTTGACGATTAGGTAGTTGATAGATAGTACCAGTTAGATTATCAGGATTAGGAGCTTCAAGATAATATATTGGAGTATAGGAAGTATTAAAGTCTTAATCAACTATTTCTTCTTGATCCCAATATCTTTTAGTTTTAGAAATTTTACTGTTAGCCCAAGAAAATCTACAAAATTGAGAGTATTCAAAAAGAAGAGAGGTTTGTTTAGGGGATAAAGGAATATTAGATTAAAAAGAAGAAATAGCAGGTTCAATTTGTTGAAAAAGTTCGAAGTATTGATTGTCGATAAGAATATATCCAAAGTATTTTCAAGCAAAATTAAATTTTTGTTAAGAGAAAGTTTGCATATATAGAAGAATTATAACACAATAACTTGAAAGTCAAAAGACCCAATTGATTGTAGTTATAAATAGAAGTGAGATATAAAAGAAAAATAATATCAGTTATAAAAACTTAACAAATATAAAAGTAATAAAGGATAATCAAAGTATAGATTTAAAATAGAGCAAAAATAATTTAAAAGTCAATAAGATATTGTAAGAAAGAAACAACTAATAAATAAAACAATTTGTAAGATAAAACAAAGAAAAGTAAATTAGAAATCACATATAAACACAAAGAGTTTTTGAGGTTCTGCCGTCGTCGCAAAACTGTAATATAGTAGACTTTGGTGGCAATAAACTATATTATTTAACTTAGTGTCAAGAGGGTAAGAAATGTGAATAATATGAAATAAATACTAAAAGAAACTAAAAATAAGAAAGACCAAAAGAGCTAAAAGTAAAAAAAATATATATCAAGTGTGTGTGTATAAACTAATAAAAATAACTAAAGAAAAATATAAAGAAACTAAAAATAAAAGGACAATAAAAGACAATAATTCCACTATAAAAGAAGATACCAGAATATAAAACATGTATAAAGTAAGTATTTCACAAGATAATATCAGTTTATTAAATAAAAAGAAGAAAGTACAGAAGACCAAGTTTAAGTCTCAGTCTTAGGCAAAAAGGCCGTGTTTATATATTTTTTACAATCCTAATAAATTACTAATTATAGTTTGTGTTATTATACTATTGTGTTAAAGAGACTTGTCAAAGAGACTTGTCAAAGAAACTTGCCAAAGAGACTTGTCAAAGAGACTTGTTAAAAATACTAGCTAATGAAACTAACCAAAGAAACTAACCAACAAGACTAGCCAAAGAGACTAACCAAAGAGACTAGCCAACAAGACTTAATTACTCGTTAACTATTGGTTTAAATAAAAAACTATAAAAACTATACTAATAAAACTAATACTAAGGATTCTATTGGTTAAATAAAATTTGTACTACACTTAATAGTTATACATAGATAAATAATAGAAATTTTAAAGTGCTAATATAATACTAATATAACAATATAAAAAAACTAGAATTGAAATAAAAACCAATAGAGAGGACTTGAAGATTTAAAACTAGCTTGGCAAGACCTAAGTTGAAAGTAGTGAGAATTATGAAGGTGCTACAAAACCAAACTGGACTGAAAACTGATAAACTAGTGAAATTGAATATCAAGATTCTACAATAGAGAATCTACTAACCTAGCTATCAGAGTCACATTAGAAGAAAAGAATTTGTGTTCTGGAAGCAGTACCAAGAGAAGAGAGTTTATAAAGCACTTAAAGCCTGGACAAGCCAACTCTACTAGGCCAACTATTTTGATAGCTTGAGGATATTGAGGAATTAGTTTAAGAAAAGTAAATATAAATATCCAGGTTTGTATAATTTCAAACTAATAAAAGGCAGGAGTATGTAATGAATATCTAATTAGAAAGTTGGTGCTTAAGAAATAACTATAGAATGGCAGCACCCCAAAAGATGGTATAAGATATATATACAGAATAGCTAGTCAATATATACTAATTAGGAAGAAGTTATTAGAACATGTATGTGAATATATATATAGAACATGTATTACTATGTTAAGTTTACCTCAAGAATAAATTAGCTATAAATAGTTAGTAAGTCTTAAGATAGAGATTCATTTTCAAATTGTAGTTAGTAAGTCCTAAAATAGGATATAAAATTCACAAGAAATAAATATCAAAATCTATATATATATAGTGAAAAATGCCCAGGTTAGAGGGCTGATAATGGTAGTTAGAACTAGAGAGTTTAAATAAATATCACTATAGTTGAAGTACAAGTATAGCAAATAGTGTAGAACTCTTAGCGTAGTACTAATACTTTGGACAGACTACTTAAATTAGACACCAAAAATGCATATGTGGCTTAATATACTCTTGTTATAATTATATTATAAAATGTTGTCTATACTTTAATAAAAAATCTCCAGACCAAAGAGGTCACCTTAATACCAAAAAAAAATAAAAAATAAAAAATAAATAACTTTTGTTCTATTAGTCCAATTTAGATCAAAATTTTCATCTCAGTAAGGTGAATCTAACAAGCCCAAAATCATTAAAACATTAAAATCTAATTACAGAATTCTGAAATCTCTAAAGTTTTTTATAATTTTAAAATTATAAAACACTTTAATAATTTTGGAATTTTGGAATTAGATTTTAATGATTTTGAACTTGTTAGATCCGCCTCATTAAGATGAACATTTTGGAAATTAAACTATCTAAATTGGACTAATGAATCAAAAGTTATTTAATTTTTTTTTTTTTTTTGGTATTAAAATAACCTTCATTAGTCTGGAGAACTTTTTATTAGAATATAAACAGAGTTTTATAATGTAACTACAATAATGATATATCAAGGTAGTATTAACTCTTTCTGATGATCACTTGGACCAAATTTTCTGACGAAAAGAAAAACCTATTTTCAATACTGGAGAGTAGTAACCTGTAGTGAGGTGAATCAACAGGGTGGTTTTTATAAAGGTCAACCTTTTCTAAGTTTGGGGACTTCTTTATATATTCGACATGCAAGCCAAAAGCGTCTGTATACAAAATAATTGGCAGAAGATAGTACCCTTATATACGAAATTTTGGTGGTTAGGTGGAGGTGATACAGTCCTTCTATCGACGAAGCTATTGGTTGTAAAACAACTGGGAAACAGTAAAGAACAGGTTTCTTTTAAGCTGCACTCTTTCTTTTTGGCCAAGTGGTGCCTACTATCTTTTTTTCACTTTTTTGCCTTTCTTCCAAAATTTTTCGACAAAAAGTGGAGATTTGGCTTACCCTCTTCAAAAGATCAGCATTGTTTACTTTCTAAATTCAGACAACCTAATGAATTGCAACCACGTGTTTTACGGATATGGCGCGTTAAGATCAGGCCTCTAGTATGAAACCCCTAATAACAGCAGCAAGTAGCTTGAGATACGGGTCTACGGATAGCAATAGCACCTGGCTTGAGATACGAATTAGGATGAGCATGACATAATTATTCAGAGTCAGTAGAAAGCTCGGAAAGAAAAATCAGACGTTAAGGTGAAGCTTTACAACAGAGATATACAAATGTTGTATTTGTTATATTTACCTGACACAGATTATAATAGTGTATTTTGTATTTCTTTTCTTTTTTGGGTGTGTCCACCAGGACTATCCTATTCTTTTTTTTTTTGCTTTTTTATCTCTTTGCTATTATGTTAGAATTTTGTTTAGGATTTATTTTTTTTAGTTGTTTTTTTTTCTTTTCTTTTTTCTGTTTTTCTTTTTCTTTTCCTAGATATAGTCTTTTTTTTCATAAATGTGGTATATTTTTTGTTTCTTATAGAAAAGTAAGAGATCAACTATTCTGCCCGGATCTAAGTGAAAAAAGTTTTAAAGAAGAAATAGGTAGTCTTGATAGGCTAGTAAAAACCTTTTAGTAAAGTTTTATTTTTCTTCAAGTGCAGAAGTAGATATTACGGAGAAGAATTCTGCCTATAGCAGATCACACATGGGTAATTTGGACTTTGGTCACAAAGAGCCGGGTGAGCTAATACTTGTAATTTAGGCATCGTTTAAACTTGTCCTTTAGAATCTCATTTTTTGAAAGTTCAAATATTTCTTAATATAATATTTCAAGTCTAATAAAGTAGAGACAAGATTGCCGAATTGTTTCAAAAAAAAAAAAAAGATATATCAAGCCATATGTATACTTTTGGTACCTAATTTAAGTAATTTGCCTGAAGGTTCTACACTATCTGCCATATTTGCATCCTAACTAGGGAAGTACTCATTTAAACTATCTAGTTCTAACTATCTTTATTTGCTCTCTAACTTGATGGGTTTCTTCACTAAACTAAGTAGATATTAGTATTATCCAAACTAGATTTTGCACCCTGCTTTAGAACTTACTAATCTATATTAACATAGCAATATATGTCTTACACATGTATTCACATACTTGTTTTTATAACTTTTTTATAATTAGTATATATTAACCTGCTGTTCTATATTTGTATCTCATGTCACTTTTTAAAGTGTTGCCATTCTATAGACATTTTTCAAACACCAACCTTTCTAATTAGGTATGCATTACGTACTTCTTGATCTTGTTTTGGTTTCTAGCAACCCAGTATCCACATTTAGACTATTTTCTTATCTAAATTCTTTATCAGTCTCTCTCTTACTTTTAGCTAGCAACTCAAAAGAGGTGGTTTGCTTAAACTTTAGGTGTCTGAAGGACGCTCTCCCCTTGGTTTATACTTTCAAAGTATATATTCTTTTTCTCCGGTATAACAACCTGGTAGTTTAGCTGATATGTTCTCTGTTAGTAGTTCTCATATGCTACTTGCTAACTTCTTCAAAATTTATCACTCACTGCGGAGGCTGGGCACTTGTTGTTTAGAAATAGTTCTCATATGCTATTTGCTGACAAGCTTAAAGTCTATCACTTATCTAAAAAAAATAAGGAGAATACTTGCGCCTTTTTATAAATTCAGTGTGTTGAGTAAAGAAAATACATACTCCTTTATTAAACAAAACAAAGTGGTTTTGTCTCTTTTCTACATCTCCTCACTGCTCTTTCAAAATTTTCTACAAAAGTGGGCAAAATAGCTTATTTACTCTAAAAGATCGGCATTGTTTATACCTTCTAAATCTGAACAGCTCTGGCTAGGGTTTGGAGCATGGGTAAAAAATTAGACATGCCTCAGCGGGCATGCCTCATGTCCTGGGAGCATGCCTTTTTATATTATGTGAGATAAGATTCAACCAGCCAATAATATGTCGATTGTGTAAAAAAATTTTTTATGCATAGCGAAATACTAAAATATAATTTTTTTTTGTATGTATACTATATGGCTTGTACGTACGTTATATGGTTTTTATTAAAATTTTAAACGATCTAATAGCTAATGTACTGCTGAATTTTTATTACATATTTAACAATTTTAAAAAATATCTTCAATAGACCATTCTTCTTTATCATTTTTTTCAGTACTAATTTCTTCTACAAGCTGATTATTATTGGGTTCTTTGATAAATAAAAGCTTTTCTTGATCACTTTTAAACACTTCAAAATCAAAAAACTCTTCCATAGTCGATATTTCTTCATCAATACTTATTACTTCAATTTGCTCATTCACCTCTTCATTCAAGGATTTATTATCACTTTCCTCAAAGAATAAGTCAACATTCTTTTCCAATAATTCAAAGGTGAAGGTGAAGGTGGACATTAATTTATTTTTATTTTTTTTTAATAGAACAGCTTTTTTGAGTTCATTTTTGATCTGTCCAAGTTAAGAAAGAATATCGGAAGAGAGATGGTTTCTTGATTTTGTCTTAGTAAGACCCAAAGAAGAGAAGAGACATTTGCAGGCGGCTCTATGAGAAACAATTAAGAAAATTTTTATTGTGAATCTGTGAAGAAGAGGAGCATGGCCTCTAAATTCTGACCAAAAAGATCTGGTGATATTTGAAGAGTTGAATTAATATTTTTAAAAGGGAAATCATTATTTTTATAGCTAATTAACTCTTTGTAAAGTAAAGTAGTATTAGTTTTTTCAAATTTCCAGGTATAAGATAATTCCAAACACCCATATATAAGATAGTTTGCATCTATATGCTTTGATATTGCCATTTTTTTATAAGGTGGAGAAAGAAATAAAGCAATGAAATAAATATCACTTGAGAATTCCTTTGCCCTTTGGCTGATGATGGCAAGCACATGTTCTTTGAAGCCAGAAATGGAGATTTCAAGTTTTAATATTTCAATATGAATATAAATTAATTCCTTAAAAATGTCAGCCAAAGTAGCTTTCTGAGATTCAAGCTTTCCGATTGTATCAACAATAGACTTAATAATTTTTACCAATACAACATTACTAGCAAAATGATATCTATCATTTATAATAATTTTAATACTTTTTTTTATTTCTGGATATGTAATTTTATCAGATTCACACAACTCAAGACAATGTTGAAAGCTTCTTTCAAAAATGGACATGCCCAAACAGACCTTAGCAATAAAATACTATCTGGTTTCGCAGAATGTGCTCAAAAAATGAGAGACTCCTTTTTTTTTTGCCAAGTTTGTAAGGTCTGATGCCATATATGTGAAGAAGTAAAGAAATTTACAAGCTTTTGGTTTTTGTTGCAAGTAGAAGTTATACTAACAAAGCCAGCAATATTCTCTGCAATCAAATTAAATATGTGTAGGCAGCATCTAATAGGAATAATATTTGAATTCTTTCTCTACAGAAAACAAAAACGAACTCATATAAGTTAATATTATACTATTATAGCAGATTAATAATAATATTCTGATTCATTGGAAATTAGTAAAAACTTCATTTCTGCTTATTCACATATGGATCAGAGTATTATTCATTGTCGCAGCTGATGCTGAAATTGGCTAATGCTAAAATTTTGCTTTATTTTATTATAAAATTTTAAAAAATTTTCAGACCTTTTTGTTGGGGGTTTTTTTAGTGTTAGATTAGGGCTTGAGAGTAGAGTTGTTAGTAAAAAAATATGTAAATTTTAGTAGGTATTATAGATTTAAATTAGAACTCTAAATTTTAGCATCAGCTGTGACATTAATTGAATGATCAGGGGATTAGTGAAGTTTAACCTTTATTTATTTATTTTTTTTTTGACTCTTTTAATAAGAGATGCTATTATGTGTATTTTGTTTGACCTTTATTTAATACTAATTTTTTTTTTGTACTGTTATTTTAAAATTTAATAAGTAGGTATAATTTAAAATTTGAACCTTATTAAAGATAAACTTCACTAGCTCACCAATATTTAAAACTTTAAAATAATATTTAGTAATTAAAAAAGGTACATATATATATTTAATTGATTTTTCATAGACTCTATAATGCGTGAATTGTTTGTTATGCAGGCAATTGCAGATGAAATTTGAAATCTATTTTTTGTTAAAATCTTTTTAGTTTTATTTACTAGAAAGGATGCTCTGTGTCTATCCACAGACAAATCGACAATATCAATGACATTTTCCTTGTGATTCTTAAGTATTATAAATTCGTAGACGGAGTTGCCAGATACATCTGTCCAGCCATCTATACAGATTGTTGCATCAGTAAAGGTTGACATAATAATTAATTTTTTTTTAAAAAGATTCGAGAATGCTTCTGTTAAAATACGTCTTTGCAACATATATTCAGAGAGAAATTGATAACTAGGGGCCAATTCTTGGAGAAAGTCTTGTATATATGGATTTTCAATAAAATTGAAAGAAATGTTGGCATATATAATAGCATTTAAGAGCTTTAAATAGAGTTTTTCAGACTGTGCTAAAAACAGAGGTTTTTTACACCAATTTTTAATACTTTCTTGTTTTATTAACTTCACTGCTGATTCACCTATATCTGTTTTATCTGATTCATTTAGGCCATGCTTAAATCGTTTATGAGTAAGAGTTTGATCATTAATTTTTAAAATATAATAAATTCTTTCAGGAGTTTTCTAGCTATTACATTTAAGAATGTGTTGATGAAGTTTTTTGGGTTTGCCTTTAACTTTAAACAAACAATATTTGCATTTAGCAATGTATCTATTTCTCATTTTTTTCTCAATAGAGCAGTAGTAACCTGTCCATCAATAGCCCTGGGTGGGAAGTGGATCAGTAAAACCTACAGAAGGCTACATTGTTGTAGCTAATATTATTAACGATTTGAAAAAAAATAATGATTTTTTTTTTTTTTTAATATGAATTGTTAGAACAATTTTGTTATAGCATTTATTAACTTCAATCTTTTTTATATTTTAGGTGTATAGATAAATATGATTCTTAAATTTTTATCAATTTCATATTTAACTTTTTTCTATTATTACCTATAATAAGTGTGAAATAACACTATTTGCGCATTATTTGGTAATTTAAAACTATTATACTACTCAATAATTAATACCTTAATCAATTAAATTCTGTAGTTATGAATAATTTAAGCATAATATTAAGACAAGGTTATTGTTATAAGTACAGAATTGAATTCAAAGAAGGATGAAATAAGGTATTTATCGTTTATCAAAATTCTGGCATTCATGAATTAGATATTCTGATTAGATACATTATTATTATTTTTACAGTCAGACCTCTCTAAATGCACCCCCCTAAATACACGTTCTATGAAAAGCCCCTCTAATTACACGCTTTCACTTGGACCTAACTAATATAATACTTATAGATTTTTACCTCTTTAAATGCAATACCTCTCTAAATATATGTTTTTCTAAATTTTTATATATGGTCCCATCACAATGCATTTAGAGAGGTCTGACTGTATTTAGAAATTATTAAAGTAAATAAGCATGAAGCATTATATAGTAATAAAGATTGACTAAATCATAGTTAAAATGGTATTATTGAAATATTTAAATAGATATTCAACTTAATAATCGCTGCAATATTGCATTACTTCAGATGTTATTAGATACTAATTTGAGACCATTCAGTTTTCAAAATAACGCCTATGACTATTATCTCACATTTGTCTTTGTTAAGTATAAGTACTTTACATGATTTTCTGATTCATTTTGGAATATTTTTTTTTGTTTCTAATAATTTTTTTTTTTTTGCAATTTTATAAGCAAGACATTCTTTTAGCACAGCTTATGTGAGATATCATTCTCATTACAAGTAAATTTAACTAAATATAGTGTGAACCGCTAAAAACACAGAATTTTTGCAGTTTTTTTTTTAATATCACGATTAGCAAAATACTCATTTAATAAAATAGGATAATTGAACAATGTCATTACTATAATGCTTGAATAAATTAGTATTTGATTAGTCAATTATATATATATAGTTTAGTTAAAAAGTGTTTACAATTACGAAAGTCTTATAAAAAAATATATACAATATATATCAATATCATGTAATAGTTATATAATGTTTATTTATAAAATAAATATGTACTATGGGCATGCTCATCAGCCTTGTAGCATGCCCAATAAAGTATGCTCATGCCCTCATGCTCTGAACTCTAGTTCCAGCAGACTGCAATCATGTATCTGGTTTGTTTTGTTTATGAACTGTGCTACTTCATATAATACCAAAGTTGGCTACTTATATCATTTAGGAGTCCAGATAACCTAGTCAGAAAATTTATTTAATAAAGCGAAACTTTATACTAGAGATATACAAATACTATATTTGTTATATAATTTTTTTTAGCCTAGCACAGGTAATAGTAGTGCTAAAAAGACAGAATTTTCTGCTATCCTTTTTGTTTTCTTTTCTTTGTTATTTTTTCTTTTATATTCCCTTTTATATTTGTTTTCTTTCTCTTTATTTTTCCTTGTTTTTTTTTTTTTCTTTTTGTTTTTGTCATTTTAGTTTTAGTTGTGTTTTTGTTATCTTACCTCTATTTGTTGTATATCCGTTTGAAGAAGGAAAATGTTAAGAAAAAGGTAATCTTGACAAAGCTAGCAATAAGCTTTCAGTGATTTTTTCAAGAAGTCATCTAGTAAGTTAGATGCTGAAGAAGAGTGAATTATTGCTGCAGCAGATCGCACTTGGGTATTATTATAAGCAGCCAAGTGAGTCTTTATTGAAAAGTAGAAAAGTAAAAAACATTGAGTTTATTGCAGACTTTTTGTTTAGAAACTATGTATTTTGATTATGTACTCCTAATACAATAAAGGCAGGATTGCCAAATTAAAAAAAAATAAAATAAAATTTTATACTAAACAACTTTCACTAAATTATAAATATAGATTATATTAGTAAAATAAAAAGTTTTATATATACTAACATTGGCAAATTTTGATTTTTCTTATAAACTATTTTTTTACTTAGATAATCTATATTTTTAACTTAGAAAAAGTTGTTCAAAATAAAATTTTACATAATATAATATGTTATTTTATATATAATTTCATTTTATTAAGTATAATTTTTAATTTTTTAAAAATAGAATTTTGTGATTACAAAATTGAGCAATTTGATTGGTCAAAATCAGGGTGTGACAAATTTAGATTCCCATTTAGAAAAATAATATATTAACTGAATTCAAATTGAGTTACTAATAGAATTATAAAAGGTATCTTTATATTTACCAAAAAGTCTCTTATTTGGTCTTAGTTTATTATAAATATTTAAAAAAACAATATATTAACCGAATACAAATTAGGTTACTAATAGGACTTTGGTAGATATCTTATTATTTACTAAAAAGTTTCATATTTGATCCCAGTTTATCTTAAATATTTAGAAAAACAATACATCAACTAAATACTAATTAAGTTACTAATAGAACTATAGAAAGTATTTTAAAGATTACAAAAATGTTACATATTTGGTTCTGGTTTACTTTAAATATTTAAAAAAATATCTTCTAGTTACAAATTGTGTTACTAATAAGTACTGTAATGTTTACTAAAAAGTCTTATATTTGCTTTTGGTTTACTTTAAATATTTAGAAAAATAATATATCTTTTGGGTTTATTTAATATTCAAATCAATCTCCCAATATAAATATAGATATTTTCTGAAAAGTCTCATATTTGTGCCAAAGATCTGTTTACAATTAGAGACTAATTAAATAAATTTTGGTTTTATTTATTAATAAACATACATATATATATAATTTAAAAATATAAGATCTATTGAGAACCCAATTGTTATCTGGTATAACTTTATTTAATCTGTGATAGTTTTAAAAAATAATTATAGTTCTATTTATAAATATTATTCAAACTAAGATTCAAAAAAATTAGTATAGTAATTTTGTAAAGTATATTAGCTAATATTTTTATTTTAATTCAAGCTAATTTTTACCTTAATACCAAAAAAAAAAAATTAAAAAATTAATATAGTGTTTTTATAAAGTATATATATTAATTCTTTTAATTCAAAAAAATTAAATTCAAAATTTTTAGAGTATTGTTCTTGTAAAATACATTAGCTAAGAGAAATATCATATACTATCTGATTTTTTTAGCAGGGAGGTGGGTGCCAAAATATTAAGCTAATAGATTATATATATATTTTTATACAGAATTGTAATCATTTGAGGGAAGGAGATTTTACTATTTACAAAAAATCAGATGATAAATAACACTTCCCTAATTCTTTTACTCTATATAATTCAAGATTATTTTTACTGAAATTTAAAAAAATTAATAGTGTTTTTGTTAAATGTATTTGCCAGTTTTTTTATTCCTTTTGATTCAACATTGTTATTAAAAAGTTTATACTTACTGTATATATAAATGTTTAAAAGAAGTTAAATGTAGTGTTCTTTCAAAAAAAGTTTGCTAATATCTTTTTTTTTTTAAAAAAAAAAAATTCGGCAGTCATGCTTTAACTTTATTAGGCTTTGTATAACTCTTTTAAATTCATAAAATTTTATACTAAGTTGCATTTCGGAAGGTAAGTGATAAATTTTTAACTTGTTGGCAGATAGCATATGAGAACTATCTCTAAACAACAAGCACCATAGCATTAAACTTAATGTTTATCTAAATTACAAGTTAAAACTAACCTGGTTACCCCAATTACAGTAGTATCTATGTTCAACCTGCTATAGCTGCTATAGCAAGATTTCTTTCTTTCCAGACCCCTCCTGCACTTGGATATGATCTGGCTCTCAACAGTGGACCTTGCTGCCTGTCATGACTATCTTATCTTCTTTCAGACTTCTTTCACCTAAGCCCAACAAAACAATTAAAACTCTTATTTGTATATAAAAGTAAAAATGTAAAGCCATGTTTATGAAAGACATAAACATTTTAGAAAAAAAATGCCTCATGGCGATAAAAAAAAAAAACAAAACCAAACTAAAATTCCTAAAATAATCTAATATAAATGAACAAAGATGAAAAAAGCGAAAAAAAAGAAAGTAGCCATGACACACTATTATAGCCTGTGCTAGACATAAAGATAAAAATTATATAATAATTGTAACTAATTACTATATCTTGATTATAAACCAACTCGACTCAGGTATTTTCTAAACAGAGGTGACGATCTCTTCCTCATATCGTAGCATTATATTAATAAACAAAACAAACACATGGTTGTATTTTACTGAGTTCGTCCGAATTAGGTAGGTGTAAACAATGCTGATCTTTTAGAGGGGGTAAGCTAAAATGCCTACTTTTTTGTCGAAATTTTTGGTAAGAACAGCAAAAAGCAAAAAAAATAGAAGAGACCACTGGCACATATTCAAATGAGTGTGAGTTCTAAAGATATTAACAGATGTTTTACAAATTTGCACAGTACTTAGTTTTTTCGGTAAGTGATAAACTCTGAGCTTGTTGGCAGATAGCATATGAGAACTATCTCTAAATGACAAGTGCCATGCTTCTGTAAGTGATAAACTCTAAGCTTGTTGGCAGGTAGCATATGAGAACTACCTCTAAACGACAAGTGCGGTTCTTCTTACACTCTTTTCCCATGTCTTACATTTTTCTTGCAGTACATTACTGTTTTTTAGTCAAAAAGTTTTTCAGAAAATATGGTCCAAATGATTATCGGAAAGAGTTGAATATGAAAAAAAGTTTGCTAATATCATTCTTCTTCAATAAAGGAATTTATAACAATAATTTTATCAAGAGCCTCTAATAGTTTTTTTTACTTCTTCAAACCCAAGTTGGTTATATTTAAAATTTAAAGAAATCAAAGTAGAATTTTATAAAGAATCGTTATTAATATGTCTATTGCCTTAGATATAAAAACATCATAAATACTCCATAAATCAATTGAGGTAATAGTAGTATTTTTATAAAGATTTTTAAATATTGTTTGATTACAAATATTTTTATAAAGTTTTAAATGTTTAAGATATTTGTCAATTTGTAAAAAATATTGCAATTAAAGAACATTTAACACCATTTTCGGGTAACTTGGAAAGTCAATTTTAAAAGGAATTAATAGAGCTTGTTCTTCAACATTTAGCATTAAAAGGAATATTCTTATAAACCTTATATCACTAAATTGATGCACTGGTTCGCTCTACAATATTAATATAATAATTCTACACCATTTGCGGTTTACAAGTGCACATAAAAATAAGTTTTTATAATCATGCCAGAGGTTATTAATACTGTATTGTATGTCATCATTTGAAAAGTTTTAGTACATACGTGCGTGCTTAAGATTTCATTACTTTATTGTAATACAAACTAACTATAAATATCCGAGATAGTTATAATCACGTTAATGTTACAGGTTTGGCAAATCAACATTTCACGATTTTAAGAGCCTGCGTTAACAATTTAAACGAAGCTCTGCCTATGTTATTGTAATAGGTTTATTGATGTTGGTTTTAAAATTTTAAAATGAACCAAGCATCTTACAAATCTGAGTGTTTATGTTTGCATCAAGAAATGGTTAAGGAACGATTTCATCGGGATTGTTGTGAAGAGCTTTGTCAGCAATATTTGTATATAAGTTATCTGTATATGAGCGAAGAAAAAAAAAAAAGATTTATTTGTTATCAAAAGGCTGCGAATTTAGGTGACGCTAATAGAATATTTGAACTTGGAAAATGTTATCGAAGAGGAATTGGGACTGTTGTAGATGGATACAAGAGTTCTACCCTAAAATCCTGAAAGACAGATTCCCGAAAAAGACATAATACCGACAAAGTTAGCCAGCATTAGTTATAATGCTGGCCAATTTAGTTAGTATTTTGTCCTTTCGGGATTTCAGGGTAGAACCGGATACAAGGCCTTCAAATTTTATCAAAAGCTGCTAATTTGAATCATGCTGAAGGAGCACATAATGGCTATTTACATGGAAACTTTGAATTACTGGTATATTATGTAATATAGGCCAGAGATCAGGTAGCAATGACAAATATGAGGGTGACAATAACAGTTGTCATTTTTATATTATTTTAATCGAAATTTTTAAATAATATTAGTAAAAAACTTATTTATACAACTTTTAAATAATTAAATTTTTTGTAATATTGCTATTATTTATATATTTAAAAAATTTTACACTTTATTTAAACTTTTACAAGATTTATATTTGATAGATAGCTTCTAATTAGATTATAAAGTGTTTTAGTCTTTAACCGGACTCAAACTATAAATAAGTTTGTAAGAGTTTAAAAACTTATGCACTAAACTGTAAAACTTAAACTATTAAAAAATCTTATTTAAAATTTATTACTGTTGATGTTTTTTTAAAAAAACTATTGAGATTTTTTTTAACAATTATTTAATTTTTTATTTTAGATAATTCAGCAAGTTTATAAAAATTAAAATAAAAGAAAAAAAAAAGGATTTCGACACACACATATATATATATATAAAGGAACTGGCAAATATATTATTTATTTCCTGTAACGGGAATAAATGCATTATTCCCTCGTTTTATTAATGGCCGACCGGAAGCTATTTCCCAACTGAGCTTAAAAATGAAGTCATTGCAAAAATAACACGTAAATCCATAAAAAAACAATTAATAAAACGGGGAATAATAGGTAATTATATTCCCCAGGGAAAACTCATTTACAATGCAATTTAGTACAACATATCAAATTGCATTGTCGAAAAAGTATTCCCTGAGGAGCTATGACCTATGACTACCTGATATTTTTGTCGGCTCCATAATAAATATTTTTTATAAAAATATTTATTAACATTAATTAAAAATATTTTATTATTATTAATTAAAAAAGTAATTATTAGTAAAAGAATATTTTATTGGTTCGATATTTTTTAAACTTTTTGTAAATAAATTTTTTGTTGCTCGTTTGTAAGCTATTTTAAGGACCAAAATCAACTTAAATTGATTTTAGATCTGAAATTCTTTCATATAAATTCAAAAAAAAACAATTTCAAATTAATATACTTCATACATCATTGATGGTAGAGTGTAATATTTATATTTTGTCGTCTTGTAAAAAATAAAGCTACTTTTAATAAATATTTAGAAACTATACCCAAATAAGAAGTATTAATAATCCTGTATCTAATATTAATATTTGTACTGTACTAATTAAGGTATAGATCGAATATCAGAAATACCATTGTCATTTTTAATTTAATAATAAATCAATTCATTGTTTTTTAACACTAGAATATCTAGAATATCTAGAATATCTTCACGCAAGATGATGATATACTCGCGCAAATTGTGTCAAAAATTTCATAGTGTATTTTTCACGAAATAAAATTTAATTAACGAAATTTTAGCGATCACTTCGCATAAAGTCATGCGATATTAATGCATGCCAAGTCAATCCTGCAATCTCTGCAATCTCGCGCAAGGAACATCACTATCTGGTGCATTTTCTAGTAAAAAAAGGTAAGTATAAAAAAAGAAAAATTCTAGCGATTATGTGATACCAGTTTAAAAAATTTAGAAAAAATGCTAGGTTGATCATTTCGGAGATAAACTTGTGTACCGAACATAAGCAATATATAGAAATAAAATTAGGTTAAACTATTTTAGTCCAATTTAAAAATTTGGTTAGAGATGCAAAATGGCTCTACCGGATTGTATAACCCGATTAATTAATAGAAGATTTACATCTCTAAGGATGGTTAATAAAGTCACCTAAACAAATAAAATTAATGATTCTCACTTGATCAGGTTATTGCAGTATTGCAATATTGCATATTCCATGAAAAATGGTATAAAAAATTTTTAAATCTAACATTTTTACTTATCTGCCCGTTTTACGTTCTACCTTTTCTACGTACGTACGTACGTACGCATGATATCTGTTATCATTATGTATCGATTTATTTAAATGTTTATGATCAACTTAGTGGCACGTAACTATGCGACATTGAAGGTAGTTCTATTAAATTTGATCTCAACGTAGTTTCAGATTTAAGAATTCACTTTGTAATAGATTTTCTTTTGTAATATGGATTTACGATTAAATAGGTTATTTACCGAAACTCAAGCTCTAACAAACCTGATCATCCGCGAATACGATTAAGCATTATGGGATGAATAACCCAAGTATAGAATGAATGTGTATAATCTACAGTACATGGGAATCCCCAACAAACGTACACGTTTTAAACATTTTAAACATTTTAGAAAATGTCACCAATAAGAATTTTTTTTACTTTATCTTTATTAAATTGTTTATTTCACTTTTATATATAAAATCATCATGCTATATGTTAGATATGCCTAGCGTAGTTTCCTAGCATGTCAACGGTTTAATTGACACGTTAACGTGCTATTACAAACGCGATCACGTAATGTAACACTAATTTAATAAAAGTTTGAGACATTGTTAAAGTTCCTGAGTGTCTGAGATCACAAATAATCAAAAATAGCAAATTTTTATTTTTAACAAACATTCGCCCACTTTCCTTAAATCACGTGTTTTGGAATGTTTGTAGCCTGTCCTCTGTTATTACTGTATTAAAAAAATTGAGTTTTCAGGTCAACCAACCAAGATCTCTTATAAAGAGTAGAGAAATTCTGGCTAACCAATGTCTTTTGTAAGAGTTGTAAGAGTTGTAAGATTATAAAGTCCAGGCAAAGTTCAGAGACCTGCCGTTGTTTACATATACACATATTACACATATACTAAAAATACGCAACATTTTTCACTGTCAAAAAAAGTATTAGGATTTTGTTTACACATTTATTCAATTATATTGATCTAATTAAGAATATATTCTAAGAGTACAGTATTACAGTATTATGTAAAAACGATGCTTTTTTTTTTTCTAAATGTTTGAATTATTACCTCTACGCTATTATTAAAATATTTAACTAGGAAAATTAACTAATAATATGATAATATATAATAAAATAATAAATTGTACAATTAAAATTTAATCATTTAATCTAATTCTAGTAATATTAAATTAAACTCTAAAGCTGATGAACACGATTTGGTTGAATCATATGCATAAAGGATAGGATATCAACTGGTAGATTATTTTGTATAACGCTATTAGTAGGTGGGAAATACATATTCTGAGGCGAAGATAGTGGATATGGAATTGCATAAGGCATATATCTACTATTAGAGATATAATGACTGTTGGCGACTGAATTATCTCGTTGAACATAAATATCTCGAATATATTTCTAAATAAATAAATAAATATATATATATATATGATGTTAAAAAATTATTATTTTTAATAATTACTTGAAATAATAATTTTTTTTTACTTACTGAAAGATCTTCATAAACTTCTTTTTCTTCAACAGTTGATTCGCGCCAAAGAATACCTGTTACTTTACTTATTACTCGCATATTGGAAACGCCAAGTCGTTTTGCTTCTTTATGAACATTTTTACGGCAAAGAAGAAATGCATTTGGTGACCTTTTCGGTATTTTATTTTTTGAATGTGCTGCTATAACATATTCTTCTGCATCGTTATGATAAGGAGGAAAGATTCTTGAACGGTCAAGTTGACAAATTAAGGAATCAGCCAATCCATCTAAGGAAAATTCAGCAACTGGCATTTTTGTTTCCATTTTAAATTTAATTATTATAATAAATTTAAATATTATTACGTGTATAATATGATTTCTTTTTCTTTATTGATTAAAATTTATTAATTTTTAATGAATTAATTATTGAAAAGTTTTTTTTATGTTTAAAAATTTTTTTTTTCAAAGTGAATTCCATGGATTATATAGCTGTTTTCTTTAACGTCTGAACATCTTCTAAAAATAGTTATCATTACCGGCTTTCGACGATCTTAACTTTAATTTCGCGATACAGATTTTTATTCGAAAGATAAAACTTCTAATTTATTTTCTATATATATATTTTTTTTAACAAACCTTTTAGTATAAGTTCAACATTAAAATAGTCAATGCTTGGTAATGCATTATCTATTTTGGCTTATTTTTCGTTGCATTGTTCGTGATAAATGTTATTTTAATTATATTTATATTTATAATTATAATATATATACTTGTATATATATCGTTGGGGTGTCCAATGTACTATGTAAATCATTATATGTATAGTCCCTTATAAAAATTAATTAGTGCGATTTTTTGTGTAACAAATGCGATGATCTATATGAAATGCTATAATTTCGACAAACCTTTATTTATTTTCTTTAAAACTTTAAAAAATCGCTCTTTTTTCATAAAATATGGAGCGTGCCGAGCAATCTGGTAAAATTTCT
>CAJVPY010000054.1:0-40490 GCA_910591965.1 Dentiscutata erythropus | reverse complement strand
ATATAGAAGTATTAGTGTTGAGTTTCTCTAAAACAACCAAGGCAATTTGGAAGTCAAAAATCAAAGAAAACTTATCTAAACTCCAGCAGTGTCATCATAAGACCCAAGCTCTGAAAACTCAGACCAAATCTTCCACGTCTCTTTCCATTTTAGAGTTTCAGTCTTATTCCATTATTTGTTTAGTGTTTTGGTGAATTATACTGTATAGTGTTATTCAGTTACTATCCTACAGTATTAGTCACCACTTTCTCAACATTCATCTTTATTGACTACATTTTTTGGGTTTTTAGTTATTCTATAAATTACAATTGCAGAATTGCCCTCATGTTCATGTTAATTTTAACCTAATAAATATTAATTAAAATAGGTATATATTGTAAAATTACTACACTTTTAATAACACAGTTGAAACTAGGAATGACTGAAGTTGAAAATTAGGGACCTCGATTTAAAAATACTATACTCTTTTATTATTAAACCTTAACTATTAAAGAAGCACTTAAAAATTTCAAAAATTTTATATTTAATATTTACATCTTCAACTGCAACAATAAATTATAATACTTACTTTTTCTAAAAATTCTTAGTTTATATCTTTAGAATTATTAAGACTTTTTAAACACCTACTTTTTTGTGAACTTCTTTTCATTCTTTTGATCAAATCCTGTAACGTATCCATCAATCTATACTGCCTTAAAACAGTGCCAAAACCTCTTTTAGCAAGATACTTTATATTCGCAAAGGATATCCATTCGATAATGTCCTTAAATTGCTTTACATTAAGTTGTGTTTGTCAAATTAATTGATCAATATCGTGATTGTCACTTATCCAATTATGAAATTTCTTTTTAAATCTTAATATTAAAAAATTTAAATATAATAATAATAATTAAGAACAAAAACAACTTATATATACCGTCTATTATGGGTTAATGTGCAACTAATTATTGCATTAGAATTGTTGATATTTTGATTTTATGCAAAAAAATTCTGTTTTCAATGGAATTGGAGTTCATACTATACATATTTGTCAAAATTAGCAGAAATGGGCTAGTGGAATATATTGTTAAAATAAAAGAATTTTTAAAAATCCACAGAGATAAGTGCTGATGGATTTCTTTTAATAGATTAGTTAATATTTTAAAAGATTTTAGCATAATTAGATGGAATACTGTATTTATGTGAATTGCTATGAATTTATATAATCATATACAGAATCGTATAAGAGTTTCTAACATTCAATAAAAAGCCTCACAGGTTATCCTTGCAAGAAATAATGAAACGTGTGACACTAAAAATTGTTTATATTCATTTGTGCACTGCGAAGCGAAAACCCAGAAAATTTAGTAAATAAAAATTAAGTTTTCCTTTGCAGCACTTATTTACTATCGTTATTAATTAATATGTAGTTATCATTATCAGTAGTGCCTATTATATTACTGTAAAATGCCATACGGTAGATCCCCCTATGAGATATACCCTGTGATGATTTGTGAGCTTAAATTTGATTTATATCCGGGTACAATCATGGTAAAGTTTAATGAGTAATACCCCTATGCTTTGGGGAATACTCGGGGTACAATTTTCGTACAATATATTCTTCTACTACTTAAGTACCTGGGTATAGCTTAAGACATTATTTTCTAGAATTATACCCCTGATCAATACAATATACCCCCCTACTTAGATATTCCGGGTACATCTCAAGACATTGTAAATATCCGGATACAATAGTTGGCACTTTACGGTAGTCTTATAATGTTAAAAATCATTACGAGCCACTTTTCAATTGATAAAAACCGAAAAATGACATCCCAATTGATAATTGACATTAATTGAAAAATGGCGCATATAACATTGCTACTAAATGAGTGATTAGTAATACCTAATCTTGCGAAGGTTAGAATCGCAGATTTAAATATTCTGTATTTCTAAAGCTAATATAATAAAAATTTTATTTAAAATATCTTACAAATTTAATTTAATATGAAAAATTTTTCTTAATATTTCATCGTACTAGTTTAAATATACTATAGAATATAACCCAATATGTATACACTATTGAGAAATGTCATTAGCCACTCTTACAGTATTCTCTTCTATGATTAAAACCGGGTATTACTCATCATTTCTATTAGCCTATTTCTTGAATAATACCCGGGTACTGTAAGCAGTGACCAACTTTATATTTCAGAATACGGTATTTCTATTAAATCTGGAAAAATGAATCAAACATAAAGAGAAACACAAAAATAATAAATAGGACTATCAAACCTTCGTAATTCATGCTGGCTAATAACATATTTTAAAAATTTTTTTGTATAATACATCTTGCTAGTATATAAGTCTTGATAGTATTTGTCTAATTGGTTTTGGTTAGATCTTATCAGCTTCCAAAATTTGTTTTTTTTTGATTTCATTATCTTTCTGATCTATTTCATCTAACCAGCATGTAATAAATTTCGTCATAGTGGTCGTTTATCAAAACCTTTAACTGTACATTTCATAGCTAATTAACATAACAATCTGTCCTAAACATTTAGGTCTTGATTCATTGATAACTTTTGATAATTTTGATATTCTTAATACATCATCATTAAGCGTAATTCCATAAAATGGTCTTTGTCCGGTCAAAATTCCTGTAATAATAACTCCCAAGATTATAAATATCTGATACCTGAAAAAATAAATCAAGCATAAAGAGAAACATAAAAAATAATAAATAGGGTTGTCAAACCTTCGTAATTCGTGTCGGCTGACTAACACATTCTAAAAATTTTTTGTATAATACATCTTGCTAGTATATAAGTCTTGATAGTTGTATTTGTTTAATCGGTTTTGGTTAGATCTTATCAGCTTCCAAAAAATTTTTTTTTTCGATTTCATTATCTTCCTGATCTATTTCATCTAACCAGTGTGTAATTATTTCAAAATTTTGTCGCAGTAGGTCGTTTATTAAAATCTTTAACCATACATTTTATATAACAATCTGGTCCTAAACATTTAGGTTTTGACCCACTGATAAATCTTGATAATTTTGATATCTGATCAAAATTTCTATAATCATAACTCCAAGACTATAAATATCTGATGCCTGAATGTATAGTTGATCTATCAAAACCTCAAGTGCTATATATAGCAGAATTTCACAACTTTATTAGAAAGTCCAAAATCGGCGATATATACGCTTTGCAAATTAAGTTGCAAAATATTTCCACTGTGTAAATCTCTGTAAACGAGTTCCTGTGAATGAACCGATTCAATATCCAAAAGCTGCGGTCAAAAAGCTATTGGAACTTCAAGATAATGTAACTACAAAAAAGAGAACTATAGCGTTCTTAGTAGAAATCTATTAAAAGCTAATTATTTGAAGCAAATTGGTACGAATAAGAAAATGGTAAAACTGCATATATTTGTGATGTATGAGTGGAACAACAATTTAGTTCATGGGCAGTAAGTATTTAACTTATTTTTCTATCCCAAATGTGACATCTGTACAAGATTTGCTATAACGATCCTTTTGGTGCATTCTGTATAATAATGTAATCAACCATTTCTTGACACTACAAAACAATTAGCATGAATAAATATTAAAACCTAACAAGATGTATAGCAATAGCGGAAAGCATAAAAATTCAGTATATACTGGTTACTGTATAAGTAAAATTTTCAACAACCGCGAACCAATAAAAATCGAAAGATTATTCTAGAATCAATCTAGAATATAATCTGTTAGATCTATCACTGATCTACCTCCCCGAGATTGTGTTATATAACTACTAATGCCAACATGCTAAATAGCTATTATGTAATCACGCTGGTCATGTGATTGTTATAATTCTGGGCAACCTCTGTAGACCAATTACTAAATTACTGGATAGTTCCCAAACCTAATTATATTATATATATCCTGCTTATATACTACTGTACAATGTCTACTAACTAACTTCTATCTCTCATCACTTATCACATTACTTCTAATTTATTTCTTGTATTATTTCCAAATTGGTATTTTTCAAGTAGGTGCTCTTTATGTTTCCAGTTTGGTGTTCCTGAGGAGCTACTTTAAGAACCTAATCTATATCTTAAGCCAGATGCTGCCAAGTTATAAAACTTGTATCTCAAGCCACCTGTTGCCGTACTAGGGTGTTATTTCATATCGATCTAGGTATTCGTGTCGTACACTACCAAATTAGACTACTGCTCCTTTTATAGTACTCCCTATCGGTATGATATTACAGAAGTTTAGATCCTTAGGACGGGAGTTAAGTACCTCATTTAATTACTATTACAAGCCAGTAACCCAAGACCCATGCTTCTGCCATGTTTCGTCATGCTCTCATAACTCTCATATAGATTGTGCAACACATTACTCACTGGCTATCTTTATTTTCATACTATCAAAGTGCTTGCTTCCATGCTTATTGGGGTTTCTTTTAGCCGGTTTTCCTTGTTTCCTTGTGCCAGAGGTATTTCATATTTAGTAAAACCATTCTTTTACCACAGCTCCTTATTATATTTACTGCTTCTCTCACCACTTCTGAATATACCACATACAGCCATTCTCCCAAACAAGATCCCAATGCCACCTTAGAGTTGTTGGTGCTACCTTGCCAATTATGGATTTATATATACAGCCTTCTGCAGTATTACCTTCCATGACCCATATTACATGCAGTGCCTAGTCTTCTCCATGGTTTGAGGCTCCTTCCAAGAATTCTTTATCAGCCAAATATATACATCACATGATCTTATCGCTACAGGGTTTCGCATTCAAAAGCTCCTGAAGGTTACAGAGATAATTAATTAAATTAATTACCACCAGCTATAATTGAATCATTGACCTTATTTGTGGAGAGTTAGGCACCTAGACCACTAGGCTATAAGACTCTAACCCGATTAATAGTTTTACAATTGCACAACTTACTATTAATGTTTAATTTTATAATATTTTATTTAATAATATTATTCTTTTTATCTCTAACAATGTTTTATATATGAAAAAAGCTTATAGTATTCTTTTTTTATTTAAAACATAATAGATGTCTGGCATATATTTATAATTTAATAGAAGAAACATGGGTTAACTTTAAATAATTTAAAGAATTAGACAATATAGTTACTAATTTAAAAGATATTTTTATTTACTCTTCTTTTTGTAAAAGAAGATGGCTTAAATATTTAGCCTCAAATGCTGTATTAAATCTGATTATACTTTTATTTGATAATAATAGTTCCAACTTAGAAAGTAATAATTCTATTCTCTCACCACTTCCTGTAAAAACTAAATAAAACTCATGGCTCAAGTTTGTTATTTGGCTAGGCTCCTATATAGATATTTTTTCTTCTTTTATTTTTAATGAAATTGCTTTAGCAGGTAGTAAGGCAAGTAAAGCTCTTAAAGATTTAAACATATTATTTGAAAATAATGTGCACAAATTTTTTATAAAAATCATTATAATGTTTATTACTTTTAATGCACAACCATAAGTTTATATATTAATTATAATAATACATACTTATTTTAACTATATAATTTAGAATTATAAATAATCTTGCATATGTTACATCTTGAATAGAACAAACACGATCATTTTTGCAGGCAGGGGTTATTGAACCACCATTAAGTACTCAAATAAATCATGAATTTGATACAAATAGCATTGATTCTGAAGCTTACAAACTTATGTTTCGTGAAGCTTTTCAATTGGCTTAACAAACATATTAATGAACACTCAGCACTCCAGCTTTTTTCGGCAATTCAATGTTTTGATCCATGATAGATCTGTCAACAAACTACTAAAAGAAATCTTCATTTATATTCAATAATTCAAGAATTCAACAAGCCAAATAACCAGTTAATTCAGGAATGGAAATTTATTGTGGTGGTGAAGAAGTCTTTGAATTAGATTTTGATATCGAAAAATATTGGCAAGAAAAAACGCCCTATTTAAGCAATTTAGCTTTAAAGTACATTTGGCTTCCAATTTCCGGTGTTGATGTAGAACGCAATTTTTCTGCTTATAAAAACATTTTAGATGACAGACAGCATTCACTCTTAGTCAAAAAATTTTATATCAATATAATTTTTAAGTTCGGGTTTAATTTTAAATAAATTTTTCTTAACATAATAAAACAAAAAAATTTTTATATATAGTTGGAAACCTCGCATAATTTGCAATTTACCGCACGCATAATTTTGCATTTACCGGATCATAATCCTGGACACCCTAGTGTTCATAAATGATGTCACATGATCAATTCGTGCTCGTAGACTTTCCGGACTTTCTCGCTGGCCAGAACATGTTTGTGTGACATTACAGCATTGAAAGCGCAGAAAATCAATACTACGCTGCGTATAAAATTTTAAAGATTACCCATACTAAAAATTAAATTACTAATCGTATCACATATTTATTGAGTGCATTGGTTTATTTTAAAAATAAAAGCGATTTTATAAAGATGATCATTACGTTATCAAAAGTGGAATAAAATAAAATACAGTACGATTAGCACATCTGATTATTAAAAGATCATTTAAATAATCTTCATGATTGCTACCAAAAGAACCTGAAAAGTACAAATTTCATAATTACTGAGAAAATTATATATCGATATGAATTAGGTATTAAAGCGTGTTACGATCAGTATTCAAATTTTTTTCGTGTACCGAAACAACCACTGCAGAACAAATTAAATTACGTAATATCATTAATTTTCAGGGTGAATTAAAAATTGTTTACAGGTTTTCCCCTGGCAACACTCATGTGTGCAAGATTTTTTAAATTTTATTATTTATGTGTTCTCGGATAAATATATGCGTTATTTACAATTTTATAATCCCTTCAAAATGCATTTAAAAATGTCAACTATAATAAATTGCTTTCATAATTTTTTAATTTTGTTCAATATATTTAGCAACTCATTATTTACAATGACACAATTAATTGTCAAATAAAGTAATTAATATTGATATATTAATTAAATTTATAGAGAAAAAATTGTACGGAATAAAAAGTAGCCCATCATATGACAATCTATGATCATGAGGGCGTATCAATATCCGTTCATTTTTGATCTACTCCCCGGATAATCCAATCTAAAACTATATTAGATTGGATAGGATTTTTTAAAGGGAGATTGGTTTAACAAAACTTGAAAAGTTTTTAGAATCTACTGTATATACAAGAAAGAAAAGAGGGTAAGTATTGCTGAACAACTTACTACAACTTACTACTTTCGAGTAAAGTACTAGCTAGTCCCTGTAATTATTTGATATTGTCTACCGTTAGCTGGACCTGTAATTGACAACTTTTTAGTCAAAATGTGTGCAATTTAATGCATGTAGAATTTTTTTTAATTTTTTGCAATGTGTGTGTGTGTGTACAAATGTGAGTGTGAAATTTAGAAACATTTTTTTTTTCAAAAAAAAAAAAGGGGGATTCAAAAACTATTTGGCAAGAAAAGGAGATAAAAAAACTTTTAACAATATGTACAAGTGAAAAAAAGGTGTAATCCTCCGTAACGACCCTTGTATATAATACAAATTAAAATCCTGTCTTTTTCTCTTTTTCTAAATTAAAAATTAAGCGATTGTCCTTGTAGAATATGTTACTTCTTATGATATATTAGTATTTCCTGGGTTAATATATTATATACAAAATCAAAATTTATTAACAAACAAAATCTACAATCTAGTGCTTTTCCTACAAATCTAAATTAATATCATATCGGAACGGATCCATCGTAATTTGGGTTGCCAAACCCGCGACCTCCGTTCAAAATTTCAGAAAAGAAATCATATATTAGATTTGTTATTGTCCTTAATAATTTCCAAGATTCGGTTTGATCAGTATCATAAGTTCCATGCACAATTGGTTCGTACGGTTCAACATACATGTATGTATTATGAGATCTCTTAATACTATTAAATAAATTGATATAGAATAAATATATGTTGATATTATAAAGAAGGAAAATAAAAAGATACTTACGACCAAATTAGAAAAATAACAAAACACTCTATTAATAGTATAATCATTAGAATTACTGTACAATTTATCCCACAATATAGTCGTCTTATTATATTCAATATTAGTTTAAATGGAAAGATAACGTAAGATATAAAATCTTTCCATATTTTTGCAAGTCTATTGGAGTGTCGCTGTTCTATTACCGCAGATGGTTGCTGGGGTAATTTAAATATATAAATCATAAATATATATAAAATAAAATGTGAAACTAACATAAACATATATGGGTTAAAAAACCTACCTTATTAGCTTTGCCCTGAACTTTTTCTAATAAACTTTCTATGCTACCATGAAGTTTAGATACATCCTTTTCTAGTTCGTCTGCAACTTTTGCTTTTGAACCAAATTGAGCTAAAAGATGTTTTAATTCAGACTGAAAAGAAAAATAAAAAATTATTAGAATATTAAAAACTGATGTTTATAATACAAGAGTATTTTATTTATGTATTGTACTCACCCTTGAAGTTTCGTATTCAGCTTTTTGTCTGTCTTTTTCGTTCTCCATTGGCCTCTTTCTATGTGATACGACTTTTTTAGGTCTTCTCTCGTCAAAAATGTTCTATAGATTAAAAAAAAAAAAAAAAATTGAAGAAGTAGTGTTAAAACTAAACGATACCAAATATAGGAATGTTTTAAATGTTTATTTTGATGCTATCGTTATTATTATATCTATTAAAACCTAATTTTATCGATTGTCAAGTCTTTCATAACCATAATAATAAGTCACCCCGAGCACTTCTAACTTCAATTCTTAAACTTTACCCGAAGAAAGCCCCTGTTCTACAACTTATTAATTACATAATACCAACCTGTTGCAGCCTGTCTCTCGCTTGGAACTGCTGGGGTTGGATGTGCATATTAAGATTGTGTTGAACTCTCTGAGAGTTCATATTAGAAGTATGCTGGCCTTTATTCGCCATAAATACGATTTAACCAAAGAATAAAGTTCAGGTTGTTTATGTTCGTTTAATGTATTAAAAAGCGGGATAAAAAAAAAAATACTGCCGTGCAGTATAACCCTGTTATTTATTTTTTGAGGGATAAAATTTGGGGTTTAAACGAGAAATAGCAGGAAACGGATTTTTTTTTTTTTTTTTTTAAAAAAAAAAATTTTTTTTACCAATGGATAATAAATTCAACCGGAAGTTATATCTCCTTTTCAGTTTACTAGTACTTGGTTTGTTGTACTGATTATTTAAAAACGAACTAAAACCGGTAAAAATTCATGTAATGTTTTGTTCCATATGATACAGAAAATCCAGAATTAATCTTTTGTGTTGCATTGTTCGTATGTAAAGAAAAATGAAGTGTAACTTTGGTTTAGATATTGCCATATTGTTCAGATCGTATTGTATATGATTTTGCATGTTACGTTTGTATATTGTATAGTAATTTAGATTTACATGTTTATTACTAATTTATTTTTATTTGTATTAAAAAATTGTTTTTTTTTACTTCACTCTTAATGATGTTTCGCACTAGTTTATCTAATTTGAAAACGGTTCTGACCCAAAAACGTGGAAATAGAATGATTTTCCAGGTAAGGTTCAGATCTACCCTTTATCGGTTCCGAAGATTGATAGCGAATCGAAAGATTTTCCTACATAAAACTTGTTAAAAATTTCCCACATAGACAAATACAAACGCAATGAAAGTTATTCCGGTCCCAGGTTTTCTTCGTTAACCAACTTTCGTCGTTATATTAATTATTTTTGTTCTCTCGTAATTGTAACAACGATCATTTTCAATCATATTAATTGTTGCAGTCTTGGAAGACAATTATTCGTACGTCGTTATTGACGAAAGCACAAAGGAAGGCAAGCTTAATTTTATACAGTATTGAGAAAAAAGTTTTGAGTGAATTAAAAAAAAAATTGTTATTTCTTAACTAAAAAAATGCTCGCATTCATTCATTTTCTTATTTAATAGCTGCGGTTGTAGACCCAGTAGAACCTGAAAAGATACTTCCTGTGGTTGAACAGCATGGAGCAAACCTTAAACATTTAATCACAACGCATCATCACCCGGTATGAATATATACATGATTTTTTTATTCGTTTATTACTGTATTATTTGAATTAAAAAGAATTTTTTAGGATCATTCTGGTGGAAATGAAAAACTTGTTTCTCAACGTAAAGATTTAATTGTTTATGGTGGTGACGACCGAGTTCCTGCAGTAAATCATTTGATGAAAGATGGTGAAGAATTTAATATTGGAGACATTGTTGTAAAGGCTCTTTACACTATTTGTCATACACGAGGAAGTGTCAGTTTTTTTTTGCAAGACAAGGACGATAAAGTTGTTTTCACTGGTATTTGTTTTATTATTTTTTCCTACTTGTTTTTTTTTTTTTTTTTTGCAAACTAACAAATCAATAATCAAATAAATAAAATGAATAAACAAATAAATAAAAGGTGATACACTTTTCATTGGTGGCTGTGGAAGATTCTTTGAAGGTACCGCTGATCAAATGTACAACTCTTTGGTTAACGTTCTTGGAAAGCTTCCAGAAGAAACCAAAGTTTATTGTGGTCATGAGTATACTAAAAGCAATCTCAGATTTGCTGAATCCGTTGAACCTAATAATCAATTTCTCAAAGATAAAATTCAATGGGCTTCCAAAAATCAACAAACTGTTCCAAGTACTATCGGTGATGAATTAAAATTTAATCCTTTTATGAGAGTTAATGTGGATAGTGTCAAGAAAGCTACCGGAAAGAGTGATCCAGTTGATGTCATGGGAGCTTTGAGAGAAATGAAAAATAATTTTAAATAGCTTAATGCTTGAATTTTTTGTAATTATTAGATCGATAAAAAAAAATATTTGTAAAATTAAATGTATATTATTTGCTTTAACCTGATTCATTAAAAATTGAAAATTTTGGTATGTTTATAAATAAATAAAATTTATGGTTTTTCATCAAAAGGTTAACTGGTAAATATTAACAGCCTTATAATTTTAAAGATTAAGTTTGTTTAAATAGTACTGTAAAAAATAATAGTTAATATAGTTCAATAAAACTATGTAATATAAGTTAAGGAATTTGTTTAATAACAAAGAAGAGTTTTTATACACTAAAAAACTTTTCAGAGCTTTTTTTTTTAGAAGAAAAATTTTGTATTAACAGTATTCAAGATAATATATCATACAATGAAAAAATTAAAAATTAAAACCTTTAATAAATCCAAAAAAAAATCTAAATAAATCCAATATTCATTCATGAGATTTATGATACAAGCAATTTTAGCATATGATACAATCTTCTTTATTTGCTTGAGCTCGTGTGTGTTTTGAACGGTTTGTGTGACTTTTACTACCCATATGTTTTAGTTCCGTAAGACGTTGCATGGCTCTTTTATTTCCTTGTGCTAATAATAAATTTAATAATATTCATATTAATTATTTTTTTACGTATTAAATTAATAAAATGATAATACGATAATACGATAATACCTGCAGCACGCATGTACCAACGTTTTGCCTCTTCAAGATTTTGTTTTATACCGATACCCTGCTCTGTATAATAACCTACGGCATACTCTGCTTTTGCAAGGCCTTTATCTGCTGCCTTCTTTGCCCATAAATATGCCTCTGTGTCAGATTGTTTCAATACGGTTTCTGAACCTGTCAAATACCAACCAGATAATGCTAATTCGGCATTAGGGTCGCCTTTTTCGGCCGCACGTGAATAATATCGAATAGATTCTCGAGGGTCGACAGGACAACTCAATTGTCCATATTCAAAACAACATCCTAATTTAAAACAAGATGGTGCGTAACCTAAATCCGCTGCACGTTTAAATTCTTCGAATGCATGTCCTTCATTTCTGATTAGTGAAGGAATTATTGGTGGTTCATTTTCTGGTTTAGCATGTAATAATCCTAATTGATGTAATGCATGTGGATTTGCTTCATCTGCTTGAGCTGCTGCTCGTTTAAGCCAATTAATTGCTTCACGTGGATTTTCATGTTGACCTAATTGTCCTTTTAACATGATCATTCCAAGTTTATACATGGCTGCTGTATCACCTAATGCTGCTGCTTTACGATAAAATTGTACAGCTCTATGAGGATCTCGTTTTGTTCCACCACCAACTTCGTAACATACCGCAGTTCTATAAGTAGCCGCAGGGTGACGTGATTTTGATGCTTGTTCATATAAATTAAAAGCTTTTTCAAGATCTGCTGTTAACCCTAATGAACCATTACCATAACAATCTGCAAGGTAAAATTGTGCTTCAGGATGTGAAGGACGACCCATACTTTGTGTTGCTAAACGTTTTATCAATTTAATTGCTTCTTGAAGTAAAATATCTTTTTTCTTTTTTGCATTTTTTGGGGCAGGATCATCTCTACCAATAGTAACTGATGCTGAAATTAAATATTTAGCATAGGCAAACAAAGCATCAGGATCGGTAGTCGATTTAACTTTTTGTCTATATTGTTCTATTGCTTCTGGTGTATATAAAGTTTTATCCTCTACGTTGTTAAGTGGTGCTGAATTCCTTTGACCAGAGTACCTATTTGTATTTTCTATATAAGACCTTGGAGGTTGATTATAATAAGGTCTAGAACCATATTCATCTGGTGGACCATAATATTGATCTTGATAATATGGATCTTGATAATATTGATGAGGATTCATACCACCATTATAATAATCTTCACTAGGAGGATAACCTTCACTAGGAGGATAACCTTCACTAGTAGGATAACCTTCACTAGGAGGATAACGTTCACTAGGAGGATAACCATCACTAGGAGGATAACCTCGATGATAATAATCATAGCCATTATTTGTTCCTTGACTTACATTATCATAATCATAATTTTGAGTTGGATAATAATTATATGAATCTTCAGTATATATAGATGCTGTATCATAATTTTGACCCCGAGGATAATATTCCTGACTGTCTTTGGGATGATAATCCTGAGGAGGATATTGATTATTATAATAATTCTGAGAGTTTTGGTTAAGTGTTTTAACGGGAGGGTCAGAACCTTGAGGATATTGACCATAATATTGTTCTTCGGAGCCATAATTAGGATATTCTCTTTGTTGTGAAAAGGGAGGACCTTGCATTTGTTGATTGGGAAGAGGAGCACTATGCATTTGTTGATTAGGAGGAGGAGGACCTTGCATTTGTTGATTAGGAGGAGGAGGACCTTGCATTTGTTGATTAGGAGGAGGAGGTCTTTGCATTTGTTGAATAGGAGGAGGAGGGCCTTGCATTTGGTAATTAGGAGGAGGTCCCTGCATTTGTTGATTGGGAGGGGGTCCTTGCATTTGTTGATTAGGACGAGGACGAGGAGAATTTACTCTTTGTGGAGTATATAAACCTTGAGATGTAATCGGTGCACTACGATCGTCACCAATCTTCATGCTTGCCATACGTGAAATGGTAGCATCCATGGAAGCTTCAGAAGCTACAGAAGACCGGGCTTGCTGAGGTTGACCATAATCTTCATAACTTCTGTCAGAAAAACGCTGGGTGGCAGGTATTGGAGCGCGACGTTCCCCATAGTATGAATCCTGACCTCCTTGAGGATACCCACCTGGTTTACTCATTTTTTCTTATACGCTTAGCAGTATTGGCCTTCAACTTTCAATTGCGGGTAGAATTTCAAAAGAATTTCAAAATTCCAAATACTAACTATTTAAACAAGTATTCTGTTAGGTAACATACTTTCTAAAGAGCATTGATAATAGGTCAGGGACTTTTTTGTGACTAAATATAACCAATAATTTATAATATACCATTGCTGTTTCAGATTTTTGTAATACCAACCTAAAATACGGGAATTCTCTACATCTACATACATATGATACATAAAACGATACGAACAAAAATTTTGATTTGTTAGCTGACAACGAACGTTCATGACTATTCTTACTATTTTTTTTCATATTTAAATTATCATTATTAATTATATACATTTGAATTAATATTATTTAATTAACGTTAATATATCATAAATTTCATAAATTAGTGTTTGAGATCTTTAATGCATTTAACGGATTTTCTGCATATCAAATTTATTAACTCGTTTATAATAAGTTATAAATCAATATGAAAAACAAAACAGAAATACCGGGCTCAAATAAAAATTCAATTACTGAATCAATATGAAACAATATATATATACCGGTATATATGTATTATGAAAACTAGTCAATTTCTTCAAATTTCGAATATAGTCAGATTTTGATAATGGCCCGAGCAAGTTACACTGACTGCAGATCAACTTTGTGTCCATAAACAAAATTTTATTTAATTTTATCGATACAAGCACTATAATCGAATCTCAAAACATTCGAAAGTTCATTTTATTAAGTAATATAAAATGGAAGTGACAACTTCAAATTCTTTCGAATTTTAATTTAAATTACACGACCAAATATAAAATTTATTCATTTATAATACTGTATTTGATAGTGAATAAAGAAAGTTAATAGTTTTCAGTCTGTAACGATTTGTCTATGTAATTAGAGATCCAATCCGGATAAATCCGTCATCCGTTTATCCGTATCTCGGATAATTCCAACAGTATAATTGCAACGCACGAGGCCTTCGGCCACTATTATCCTGCTGATACCCATGTATCCGTCAAAACATGCCAGATAACAAGGACATTTGGACAAGTCTAAATAATTTAATTGGGCATAAAAAAGCATTTTTAATGGACATATAAAAATCTCTAACGTAATATCTTTTTATTACTGGTCTATTTTGGATAATTTTATTGCCAAAATAATTATTTTATCAAGATGTTTATTTTGATAACAGAAAGTATTATACAAATAAACCAATAGATTAAAAATCACTCTTTTCGACGATCACTAAAACCAAAAATTCCCAACCAAATTTTTGTTAAAAATACAGTAACTTGTAGTAAATAACAGAGGGTATGAAACTGGAAATACTATAAGATAGCAGTTGTTATTTAGAGGTAGTTCTCATATATTACCTGCTAACAATCTCAGAGTTTATCACTCACTGCATGTACAGCACTTGTCATTTAGAAGTAGTTCTCATATGCTACTTGCCAACAAACCCAAAGTTTATCACTCACTGGCAAGCAAGTATAGCTTCTTCACCTCTTTCCTAGAAAAAGGTTTATTAGTTGTTGGTCTTTTTAAGAATAAAATACTTTCGTTAAGTGCTAGTAGTTGCTCCTATAAGTCTTGCTTGTTTCTGTTATTTTTCTTCAAAATTTTTGATAAAAAGTAAGCAATTTGGCTTACCCTCTCTAAAAAATCAGCATTGTTTACTTTTTAAATTCAGATAAACTTAGTAAAATGCAATCATGTATTTTGTTTATTTGCAGATATGGTGTTACTTCATATAACTTGGATCAGGGTCTGAAGTTGGTCAGTAGTCAGATGGCAGTGTTGTATATAGGACAATTTTAGACATTTTTTCAAATTAAAATTACTCAAAATTTTATTAAGATAATCTATTTTAATTTTTTTATAAATAAGTTCAGTATCTAAAAAAAATATTTAATTATATATTTTTTTAAATTACTTTATTGATTATTTAAACTTGAAACATAAGCTTGGATGATTTTAGACAATCTTGAATATTGGATGTTGAATATAATATAGATGTATCCTATGTACAATACTGATTAAATAGAATCCCAAAAAACTCTAATACAACTTTTATAGTTCCAAAAAAGGAAATTTTGCATAGCAATTCATCAAACATTGTATTTTTATATAGTAAATTTTTAAATTTTGCTCTATTTTATATATCTATTTGGCTGAAATTATACAAACTTTATACAAACTTAGATTTAGATTGTATTAGAGATCTTCAGGGTCCTGGTCAGATAGTGTATATGTTAAGACATTGCTTTATATTAAAGATATACAATTGTTATATTTGTTATATAATTTTTACTTTAACTTAGCACAGGTTATAATAGTGCACCTCTCTTTTACTCAACTTTCAAGTTGCTTATTGCTTCTTGATAGAGATAGTTCTCTTTTTGTTAGTCCTAGGGGCTTTTCTTTTTGTTTTTCTTTTTTTGCACTTCTTGTTTCTTCTTTTGTTTTTTTTTAAATTTTCTCTTTCTTTAATTTGTGTTTTTTTTAAATATAGTTTCTCTTTTTTTTTGTAATTAGTAGTTTTGTATTAATATAAAATCATTACTTTCTTTTGCTCTCAATAAAAAAAAAAGAATTAAAAGGATTAGCTTTTGATAGGCTAACAAAGTCTATTCAACTTATATACAAGTTGGTACAATAAGTCGCTGATAGGCATATTTATTACAGCTATAAGATGTTGGGCTTGCTATTTGGTATATTTTTTTAGTTAGAAAAAAGTGTATTATATATTCAGAATAGTTTACCATTATTTATTAAATAAAGATACTGTTATTTAAGCTTCAACAAGACTGTCAAAGAGCTAAAAAAAAAAAAAAAAAATTAAAAATATCTATACTATTAAAAATTTTAATATTTTTAATATTAATATACTGTATATAATTAATCTTCTATATAGTCACTTTCTATATAATTACATTATATATAATTATATTTTTATTTTTGTAAGGTGATCTTATTGGCTATATCTTTTTATTAGAAGTTTTATTTTAAATACAATAAAAATATATCAAGTCACATATACACTTTTGGTATCTAATTTAAGTAGTCTGTATTTAAGCTATTTTATTTGAGATTCTACACTATCTGCCATATCTGTACTCTAATTACAGAGTATTTATTTAAACTCTTTGATTATAATCTAGTTTCACTATGTGGGTTTTTATAATTATATTTTTATTTAAACTAGATCTAATAATTTAATTTATAAAAAAAAAAATCTCTATATAAACATATTTTTAAAAAATTTACTATATATTCAACTATATAATTATATAGAAGAATAATTATATAATTAACTCTTTCCAATAATCACTTGGTCCAAAAATTCTTGTGAAAGAAAAAACACAAATTTTGTTAAAGAGTCGTGGCCTAACATAGTGGTTTGTTTAGAGATCAATATACTGCTGCGGGACTTCTCTACAGATGATATTTGGCATACAAACCAAGAACATTATTATACAAGATAACTGGCAGGAGGTGCCCTTGTATAAAAAATCTTGGTGGAGAAGAGAACTCTTTGGATACTCTCTTTTTTCGTCAACAAAGCTCTTAGATTGTATTTCTTTGAAGACACTAAAGAACAACAAAATATCCTGTTACTTTCTTCAAGCTGCACTTCTTTAATTGGTCAAGTGGTACTTTATACTCTTTTTCATCCTTCTTAAAAATTTTCAACAAAAAGTGGAGATTTGGCTTACCTCCTCCAAAAGATTGGCATTGTTTATTTCCCAAATTCAGATGGACTAGCAGAATGCAACCATGTGTTTGTTTATAAACGAATATGGCACTTTTTCATAGAACTTAGCCTGGAAACTTTAATTATAGCAGCAAGTGGCTTAATACACGGGTCCTCGGACAACAGCAGCACCTGGCTCGAGATACGAATTAGGATGGGCAACGAAGCTACAGTCAGACCTCCATAAATGCAATCTCCCTAAATACATGTTCTATAAAAAACCTCTATAAATGCACAGCCTTGCTGTGTTTCTACTACATATACACTTATAGATTTTTACCTAAATGCAATACCTCCATAATGCAAGATTTTTAAAATTTCTATATAGTCTGCACGAATTGCATTTAGAGAGGGTTAACTGTATCTAGAGTTAGTAGAAAGGTCAGAAAGTAAATTTAATATTAAAGTGAATACTTTACAAAAGAGATATACAAATATTGCATTTGGTATATAATTTTTATCAGCCATGTATGGGTTATAACAGTGCCTTTAGGATTTTGAATTTCTTTTTATATTTTTTCTTTTCTGTTTTTTCTTTTTTCTAGTCGTTTTCATAATTCTTTGTTAAAAATTTCCCCTTTTGTCTCATGTTCCTTAAGAAAAAGGAAAAATTAGAAGAGAAAAAAGAGATCCTGATGCGGTTTACAACATCCGGTCAAATAATCGAGGGGGGTATCCTTTGTCGATACAAAATCTGAAGCGAGTTTTAGATCCCTTTGTGAGACTAATAATTGTTATAGCAAGTCGCATTGGGCAGTACTTAGTATGCTTGGTGAGTTTTTATTAGAATAGAGCATTACACTATTTCGGTAGTTACTTATGTAATAATCATATAGTAGTTTATAAAATAAATAGAAGCAGGATCATTTAAATAAAAAAATAATAATAATATATAATAATATCAGGTGTGTGAAAAATCTCCAAACAAGATTTTTTTTACTTATTAAATAATATATTTTGGCTATTATTTAATATAGTAGTTGCTTTAATTATACCAAAATATTGCAAATATATATTGTTACAAAAAATTTATTATAGACAAAAATATTAAAAAAGTTTTTATTCAAAAACTTTTTATTTACTCTGTATAATACAATTAAACCTTAATATAGTTACTAGATTAAAAAACAAAATTTTAGTAATTATAAAAATTTATAACTATATAAAATTAAAAAGTTGATATTTAGTATAGATGGGAAAATAAAAATATTATAAGATTATAGAAAATAACTACATTTAATCAGGGGAAATTATCTTTCTTAATTATTTATAGAATTAGGATTAAAAATTAGAAAATTATTTTTTTTTATATAATATAATATAGAGCTACTATAAGAGCTTAATAGAGCCCAATCTCAGTTTTTATATAAGGTTTTTGGAAGTTTTAAACATTTTTACTTAGAGTACCTGATCCAATTTACTTAGTACGTTTTTGAAATATAGCACTTCTGGGTAATTTTCTCTGGTAAAAATTAGAAATTCTCAAGATTATAATATATAAAAAATTACTATTTAAACTAATTTAGAAGAAGAGTCAAAATAATCACTAAATTTGGCCTAACAAACAAGTTTGAGGCAAGTAATAGTATTGAGCAAGAAAAGATAATATTGTTATTAATATAGCAGATATTTTATAATTTGTTATTAAGAAAAATTCAAAATAACAAGAAACTCAAATAGAGTTAGCTCAGGCCAGATAATAGATTTGCAGATGAATATTATAATAGTTAATATAATAAGGCAAACAGTAGCAGACCAAGTTAAGCAAATTATTAAAATAGCACTGAGGTTTTTTAAGTTCAATAATATATAAATAAACAGTACAAAGTTCAAACTTATAATAGTGAATATAAATCTAGAAAAAAGCAAAAGGTAGATTGAGATAGATAGTTACAAGCTATAAACTAAGAGAAAAAAATCATTAACATGGATATTAAAAATCTGAATAAATACAAATCTAAAAAAAAGTCTAATAGTTAAAAAGGCAAAAGATATTGTAGAATACTTTGTAAGAATACTAAGATATAAGAGCCTGTTTATTAGCTAACTAATTTATGTAAATAATATATATATAGTGCTAAAACTAGTATATATATTACAGATAACAAAAATAACTCAAGCAAGTATAAATAGAATATACTAATCAGTAATAAGAATAATTAAAAACAAAATAGAATTGCTAGCAAAAAAAGACTATAATCAACCAACTTTTTCCAACAATCACTTGGTTCAAAATTCACATAGAAGAAAAAATACAAATTTTGTTAAAGAGTCATAGTCTAATATAGTAGTTTGTTTAGAGGTTAATATTTGCTTGCAGGACTTCTCTAAAGATAATATTTGGCATGCAAGCCAAAAGTATTATTATACAATATAACTGGCAGAAGGTACTCTTGTATAAAAATCTTGGTAGTGGAAAGGACTCTTTGGATACTCCTTTTTCTTTATTAACAAAGCTTTTAGGCTATACTTCTATGAAGACACTGAGGAACAACAAAATATTATGTTATTTTTTCAAGATATACTCTTTTTTTTTTCATTTTTCTGTACTATTATAGCAATCAAAACACTGGTGGCGTCTTTTTATTAGAACTATTTATATTGTATTACATTGTGACTTTTTGTCTATATATAGCTATATATACTACTCTACTATGTACTTTGTTTCCATATTACCTGCTTGTGAACTACCTTACCCCAGTGTTGTCAATTTTTGATGTCCGAGTCAAATATAGCGGACTGGATATTTTCAGATATTGTCCGATGTCCGGGTCCGAATCATGTCCGAGTAAGTATGTTGTTACTCAGACAATGTCTGAATAATTTATCTCGGACTCAGACATGTTTGGACTCGGACATTTTCAAACATGTCTGAGTTTGTAATATGATTCTTACTTTGCAAGAAGCAACTTGCCAGTTGGATGCTAAACTAAATACGTACATATGTATGAACTTTATTGGAATTATTCAGGTAGTATAATTTACATTACAGCTGTCCTCATAAATTTTGGAACATCTGGTAATAAAATTGACCGAACAATTATTTGAATGATTCGACAAATTTTTGATTCAGCAATAATTAAACTTATGATTTGGCATTATTAGTAATATAGTGTAACCATCGTAAGAGAGAGCTTGGTACTGTCATGCCAAGTTTAACTCCGATGGTTAATATTAGAAGAGTCACATAATTTGGATAATAAATTATAGTATTCGGATATTCATAATTTATTAGGCATTTATTATAAAAAGAATATGAATTTATATGATCTTTATTTATAGAGGAATTTGGAAAACGAATGTTTTCCCTTATCAAAGGGCGAGAACAAGCACTTATATACATGTTAATTTCTCAGAACGTGCTCATATGATTTAGCACGTAGACGCTATATTTTCAGCGCAGGAATTAAGCAGCCAAGAATACATAATGATAATAATGCCTAATATTACTAAGGTAAGATTAACATGACTATGATAGTACAATTATAGAAGGTACAAATGATGACTTAAAGAATTAGACAAATATGGAAGTAAGGAGATACAGAAAAAATTAATCGTTACAAATATATACTTTTTTGGCGAATGCTTTTGTTTGCATGTCCAGTATGTTTGGTGAGTTAATCTGTATAAAATTTATGACGAAAATTGCTCTTGTTTTCACTGACTTATTGAATCAGCAAGTGATTCTTCAGGCCTTCTCGTCTCCGATTACAAGTTGATAACAATGTCTAACATTATTTGCTCTTTCAGCATAATAGATTTTTTGGTACCTTTTCCATTTTACAACAATCACCATATGCTCTGGTAGGATTTTCTTTCTCATTCGCCTTATATTTATACTTATCACTTCAATTTTGACACTTTCCTTATTAGGAGCCTTTTAATAGTAAATTAGCGCTTTATGTTTATTCTTTTTGACATCAACACCATTAGATTTCAGCTTATTTGATTCATACATTTTCTACTGGACTGACCGGGTAAGACCTTGAATTTTTTAACTATGTATATTTCCTTAACTAAAGATTGTACCTGAGTAGAAATTGCTATTATGTAACATAATTATTTATCTGAATAACCGGGTAATTTAATAATACCCAGGTTGAGGTTTTCCCAATAGGTACAATCTCTATCCTCAACGACACTCATATCTGATTTTTGATGATATTCAGACCTTTTCCTTTTGTTAGAACCTTCAGGTTTGTTTCTAATTCTTTCATATTCGCATTTCTTTGATCACTTAAATTAATATCCACATTCTCTCTTGTTCTTGGTTTATCTGCCTTGGCATTTTCATTACGCTTTTGATCATCTTTTCATATCTCTTATTACCATCATCCTTTACTTGAGGATCTTATTTCATTAGCCTTACCATCTAGATCCATATTAAGGGTAATGGATTAACTCATAACAATGAATAAATAGAGATTGACGATATGAAATGATATGAAAAGATCTCATCATAGGGATTTATAATTGAATTTATAATCCAATGGATATCATATGATTAAATAATTAACCAAAGGGCAGCTCTAAAAGTACCGTCGTATGATAATCCCTGCCAATCAGATTTACTCACATATATAAAATAGTTATATTCTGGGTATATGGTTAGATATAAGCGAAAATGAAATTTCTGCTTATACACATAGTACACATAGTACTCAGGGTATAACTGATTTATACCCTGCGATCTTAATATAGTAACCAAGGTATAAATAACATTATCTGATCTAATTATTGAGATCATCATGTGACAATATTTTGGGGCTGTTCTGGCTCTTTCACAATATTGTATATTTAACTATTAAAAAACCGATTAATAATAGAGTTGAACAAGCTAATAACATTAAAATGCAAAATAAATAAAAAATATATTTTTAGTAATATGTAAAAAATAAGAATAAATTAAATAGCATTTTTTAATAGTGTATAAAATTAGTATTAAAACCCAAAATAAATACATTCGTTTCAAGGTTTATTTTAATATTTTACCACTCTGCTTGTGCATAAATAAGAACTGGTCTAAAGAATTCTCTGTTAAGAATAGTATTAGACCAGATCTCAAATATGATTGGTTGAAAATTAGGTTTGTCTGGCAGACATATTTGGTTGTCCGAGTTCGAATCTGGTCCAAGTCCGAGTCCGGTCTGGTCCGAATGACAACACTGCCTTACCCATCTGGCGGTGTTATCGGTGTCAGCTTCTGTGTTTACGGGTTCGGTTTCCCAGGCCTACTTTTGTGTCATCAGGTACTTTTTTCGTTTATATTTCCTTATCTTACTTGCTTCTGAGTTTACAGGTTCGGGTGACTAGGCTTACTGTCATGTCACCAGGGCGTCTTTATGTGGTCAATCCTACTTGAAGTTTCGGTTTTCCTTCTGTTTCAGATTTGAGCAAGGGTACTTTAAATAGTTCCTTTGTACTTCTTTTTTCCTTTTTGGGTAGACATCATGTACCTTATATCTTTATTGGGGGTTTCTTATATTAACGACTTTCTTTTGTCAGATTCTTGTCCTTTTCTGGAAGTTGCATAACTTTTTCATGGCTATGTCTCGCAATCTTGTAACCAAATGTGGTTCTGGCAGAGAATGATTCCTCTTGTAGGTTTCGAACTCGCAATCTTGCATTTAAGACCTAGAAGTGCTAACCACTGTACTATCGACCCATAGGTTACCACACTCTTTTTACTTGGTCAAGTAGTAATTTTTTACTTTCTCTTATCTTTTTGTCGATTTTCCAAAAAATTTTAACAAAAAGTGAGGATTTGGCTTACTTTTTTCAAAAAATCAGTATTGTTTATTTTTCAAATTTAGATAGATTAGTGAAATGCAACTACATGTTTGTTTATAAACAAATATAGCACTACTTCATGAAATCAGTTTGGGAACTCTAATTACAGTAGCAGGTGGCTTGAAACACAGGTTCTCAGATGATAGCAGCACCTGGCTTGAGATACAAATTAGGACGGGCAATGAAACTATCTAGAGTTGGTAAGAAGATCAAAAAATAAATTTAATATTAAGGTGAAGCTTTACAGTAGAGATACAGTATACAAATATTGTATTTGTTATATAATTTTTATCAGCCATGCATGAGTTATAATAGTGTCTTCAGGGTTTTGGAATTTTTTTTATGTTTTTTTCTTTTTTACAATCAGTATTTCTTTTTTCTTTTCTGTTTTTTCTTTTTCTAATCATTTTTTTAAAAAATTTTTCTCTTTTGTCTTATACTCCTTGAAAAGAAAAGGAATTATAAGAGAAAAAAAAGATTTTAACGTGGTATACAACAACTTGTCAAATAATCAAGAGGGTATTCTTTGTCAATACAAAATCTGAAGCAAGTTTTGGATTCTGGGTGAGACTAATAGTTGTTATAGCAGGTCATATTAGTAAGTTTTTTATTAGACTAGAACTATTCACTATATAAAAAACATATATACTTTGTTATAGTGTATTTATATAGCAATTTATATAAATAAAAAGCAGGATTGCTTAAAAAAAATAAAATAAAATAAAATTGCTAGCAAAAGCAGACAATTATATAGTAATACACCAAAAGTTAGGCCAATATAAGTCTTTGGGGTAGAAGCTCTTTAACAGACAATTGGTATACTTGCAAAATAGACTTAACAAGTTAAATTAAATAGAAAAAATAAAATGAATAAAGATTATACAGTATATTCGCTAGATTAGTAAAAGAAAGTTGGCAAGTATCATAGAATTAGTACCTTAAAAAGGTTTAGAAAAATAATCTAGCAGTATTAATTTTAGTCAAAGCAAATAACTAATACTAAGAAGTGATAAGTTTTTGGTACAGAACCAAAATATTAGCTAAAGTGCTAGATAAAAAAATTTGTAGTATTTACTGCAGTAATATTAGAAGTTTCAACTAGTTCTATGTGAATTAGTTGAATAATATAACAAGTATGGAGATGATAACATAAAACAAGCTTTATATATTAAAAACAAAGTTATTAAAAAGACATAAAGTGAAATAGTTTGAAGCAATAGAGAAAAAGATTATTTGTTGTATAGAAAGTAAAAAAAATAGTGAATTTTTATAAGATTTCAGAAGAGAATTTAATATATATACAAATAAAGGCAAAGAAGTTATCTAAAGATTGAAGATAACATAATGAGTAATTGTTAACAAAGAGAATACAAAGTTAATAGTTGGTAAAGTTAAAAAGAAAAGAAAGTTATAGATACTAATTGATTACTAAAAACCAAAGTCTTCAAGTAGTAGTAGAAGTATACTAGTAAAGTGCAAAAGCTACAATTTAAGCCAAACAGCTAAGATTGATATATACTAATAGTAAATCAAAAAGAGTAGAGTATTAGAAGTAATTTTCAAGATTAGTATAAGTAATAGAAAAAAAACTATTGCTACTAAAAGAGATTAAAGAGTTTAAATTAGGTAGTAAGACAGTAATTAAAGAGAAAAATGAAAGAGAGATAATTAGTGCAATAGTGATAAGCTTATATAAAAAAAGTTTAGTTATAAAGCAAAGTTTTGATCAAAAGCTAGAAGTACTATTAATATAGCAAGTAGAAGGCAATTATAGTAAAAATATAGATAGTAGTGTGTATTATACAGACAAGTTATTGTTTAAAAGTAAGGTAAATTTTAAAATAGGTGCAAGTTAAATACAGATTAATAATTTGAAAAAAAAAGTACTTGTAGAAGAAAAAATTAAATTTGGTAGATAGCTATTGTCAAAAATTAAGTTAGTAGTGTAGATAGTAGTATTGATAGTTAGATGTAAAAGTAAAGTTGTAGTTAAGTTAAATAATGTTGTAGCAATTGTAAGCCTAGAAAATGCAATAGTATTTACAAATATAAAAGTGTGAAGTAAAAAGCAGAATACTAGCTTGATAGTTAAAATTAAAGATATATATAAATTAAAAAATTTAATTCTCTAGTTAGTTAAGATAAAAGTATACAACAAGGTAAAATGAAATGAGAGAGCCAACTAATTGGCAAAAGAAAGTATCTACTTAGAGTGATACTTAGCATTATTTTTAAAAAAAAACTATTATAAAAAGTATATAGTTTATCTTAATAAAATACTAGTTAAGATAACAACAAAAAAACTAGTCAAGATACTAATAAGTTTTAAACCCAGTACAGAATAGTATAGTTTGAATACCATCAAAAGTGTATATAACAAGATAGACGCTAATTATAGCTAGAAGGTCTTGTAGTATTAGAATAAAAAAACAACAAAGAATAAGTATAAATTACATACTAAGTTCTTATTCTTAGCACTAGGCTTAAAATATAAAACCTTTTTCAATTATGTAAAAAGTTTTTATTAAGTTTAATAAAGATAAGAGCATAGTCTTATCTTTAACATTTTTTTTTTTTTTTTTTTTATTCTTTGATAAGTCTTGCCGTGACTTAATTTCTTAGTTTAAGTATATATAAATCATATACAAATATTTCTAAGACTAAACAAAAGCCTGACCTCACCTGGTTGCCTATTCAGATACCTAGGTGCAACCCATTACACTGGCTCACGGATGTGCCAAAAAATAGTTCTTTTTATAAACTTGTTCAAAAGGGATTTACACCCTTTTGTATCCAATTTGAAACCATATCACTCCATGTTGTATATAACTTCATTTCTTTTGCCATGATTTCCCTTCCTTTTCCTTTAATATTCTTTCTTCTCAGCCTAGAGATGGAGGTTGTGTTCTTTTTTGGCTTAGGAACTTTAACTTTCTTCTCTCTTTTATTATGTCTGTTTATATTATGAGCTTTTTCCCAATCTGCGAGTTTACTACATCTATTCTTCCAGATAAAGTTGTAGAAACTGTTCCAGATTATGTGAGCTATAATCTCGATTGTTCTTGAAGTCGTTTTTGGTGATTCCAGAAGATTTTTGATTTCATTGAAAGAGTTTACTGTGGTTAGACCTTTGATCCATAATCTACGCTTTTCTTGTTTATCAGTTTCTGTTTCTCCAATTAGAATCTTGTACAAGGAGGTTTTTGAACACTTAAATCTTTCTTCTGCTATAAGTTTTGACCATGCTAAGTCAATCGTTTCATCCTCGATGTCTTGCTATATCTCTTTGTAATAAGAACATTCGGCTAGATGATTTTGTATTTCAACAATATTACTATTACACACTATGTAGTTACCACTAGTATATATATCGGGTCTTTTGTTGAAAGCGTCCGCAGGACTGGAAGGTTTTCTGAAAGGCATTTAAGTTGTGTAGCAAGTCGCTTGCTTTTTTGCAATGAATCGCATCTTGCTCTATTTAATCTTGACATTCTTTTTCAATATGTATGCCAGTCTAGCTTAGGATTATTTGAATCGGGTTCTAGAGCTAGTATTGACTCAGTTAATTTCCAGTTTGTGCCATTCCAGGTCTCGAAAAGTTTCTTTAAAAAGGGTCTAGTTGCTTTTTCAATTCTATACTCTTCCCAGTAAAGTGAAAATGTAATTCTTGTATTTATATCTGCATGTATATCTGTTATATATGATAATGTTGTAGCTTTTTTTGCTAAAGCGTCTGCCTTATCATTCCATTTATTGTTACTATGACCCTTAATCCTTTAAAGTTCTAGAACGATATCTTTAGCTTTAACAAGATCAGTGATCTTGATTAAAATATCCCAGTTCTTCTCCTTGTAGACTTTATTAAATCTCCATTCTGTTTTTGTTTTGTTTATACTCGCAATTGCTGCTGCACTGTCCAAAAAAATACATACATTACTCCCTATTGGAATAGTAAAAAGAGCTAACCAGATTGCAATAAGCTCGGGCTTTGTTGATGACAGCCAATTAACTAATTTAGTGTATCTCTCCCATAAAGACTATACTTGTTCCTCATCTACTTGTACCCAACCAATTCCCATACTACTAATCTCTTCTTTTCGAATTAATGAACCATCTGTGTATATCCAAAATCTACTTCTACTACTACTATTATTAAAGTCTAAATTACTACTCAAATTATCCACCAAAATTGTGTCAAAATTCTGATTCAAAATTAGCTGCTTGTCCAATGGTTCAATAAAGATTTCACTATTGAGTATTTCTTCTCCTTTTCTGGGTTTGAACGCAATATGTTTGATGGTTTTGTATGGGAGAATGTCTTTGTATCTAGAAATATACTTTTGATTGACCTTTTGCAGCGGTTTAGAAATCACTGTGTATACACTACTTTGGCTAATTCATTTAAGCTCTTTATTCTGTTCTATTGAAAGTGCTTAACTAGGCTTTTCAATTTCTACATAACCTGGTAGTGTGTTGTTTTCTGAAGTTATCCAGTGTTCTGTCAGAACTTTGCTTTTGCTTTTTTTGATAATCTTTTTTATTTCTAAATTATCATTTTCCTTATCTATCAGAATCCATTCTTTTTTCCTTTTGTCAGAAGAAATTGGTATACATCAGGAGAATTAAATAAATGCAAATCTGCAAAAACCTGCGAAAATGCAGATTTTTGCAGAATTTTTTGCAAAAAAACTGCAAAATTTCTTATATTTTGAAATTTTGTGCAGAACTGTATTTAATTTCTTTAGCTATAGCTGGTGAGTCTGAAGTTTTGCACAGATTTTCATTTAATATATTATTGCAAATCTGCACAGAACAGCACTAAAAAATTTTTTCCAATACAAGTAGCATCTTTTGTGCCAAATTATTTGGGTCTACAGCACACTGAATCACCTTGATTTTTCTATTTTCTTGGTCTTGTAGCAAGATCTTTTCTAATGATACAAACCATGTAGCTTTTTTGCCTACTCTGGTTCTGCCTTTTGCTATTTTGAGTTGCTGCCAGGTTAGAAGTTTTTTCTCTTCTCTGTCTAAAAGCTGATCACAGAATATAATGCCAAGGTTGAGTATATTTTTTGCTGCTTTTATAAAAAGAGGAGGACTAATGAATTCTTTTATAAGTGGATCCAAATTTTGAAAATGCCAATGTTCTGTTATAGGTCTAATATTTTTACTGAATTCTTTTGCTTTGTATAAAGTCAGACATGTTGTATTGTTTTTCCATATCGAGTTCAGATCTGAGTTTGGTTCAAAAAGCCAATTATTATCGATAATGTTTGCAACTAATAAACCTTGTTTGATACATATTTTTGCTAATTAACTATCTCTGTCTGTACTATTTAATCTGCGGTGCAGGTTGGTTGTTTGCTGTATCAAGAGTTCTTGTCAAAGAAATTTGCAGTTTTCTAGATTTCTGTATGCTAATAGAAAATTGCTTGTTGTACAAGACAAATCTATTCTATTTTTTATAAGCCTAACCATTAGTTGATGCAATAATTCCAAAGTGGTCTTGGATAGGCTGGTTGCTTGCAGTATATAGCAAAGTTTGGGGATCAGATATATATTGTTTAAGTAAATTAGTTGACTTAACGTAAGCTTTTTGTTTTTAATCGTTTTTATTGTTAGTTGGACAAGGTGATTAGCTTTTCTTTTTAATAATATATCTTGCTTTTTGCCACTCAAGCCTATTTCTAAAAATCTTGTGAGCATTTTACTTTTCTTTGCTTCAACTTTTTCATTTGCTAAAAATATATTTTTGCTATCTGCCATCTCTGCTGAGTTGACTACTATTAACTTTGACTTTTTAGGGTTAACTCTAATATCATTTATAGTATAGAATTCCTCTGCAATTTTAAGTATTAACTCTAGCTGAACTTTACTCTTAGCTATCCACGTTGTGTCGTCCGTGTATGCTATAGCTGCTTGACAAAAGTTTGTCTCCAGAAATGAATTGGTTTGTAAGTCAAGTGGTTCTTTTAAGTTAATTGTGTAGTCTAGATTCTTATTGCTTTGTATCCTATATATCAAAGGATCATAGAATATTCTCTATATAAGTGAAGAGAGAGAACTTCTCCTTGTTCTATATTATCTAAAGCTATAATGTTTTCCATGGGGCCTAGCACTGTTAGAATTTTTGTTTTTCGATTTTTGAATAGATTTATAATGAAATCTATTAAGATGCTTGGAATTTTAACTCTTTTTATTGCTAGCTTCAGCATTTGAAGAGGAACTGAATCAAACGCTTTCTGCATATCCTGAAAAAGAAGCTATAATTCTTTTCCTTGTTCTTTAGCATCTTCGATAATACTACTTAGTATATATATTAGTTTGGACATTGAGTCCCCAGGTAGGCCTGCGAAGTTTGGTCCTTTAAGAACTAAGTTTTTTGTCATAATCTCTAATAGACGAGTTGCAAGAATCTTTGTTACACATTTGCGAAAAGTTTCTAATAGCACAATTGGTCTTAGGGAGCTTAATGTACCATCCCATTCAGCTGATTTTGGTATAGGATAAATTTGGCTACATTTCTATTTGTTTGGGATTTTACCAGTTTTTAAACAAAAGGATTCAAATTTTCTAAAAATTTCATGTGTAGCGTTGTTTGCCTTTTTAATCAATATATAGCCAATTCCTGTAATGTCTGGTACTGTATTGTTTTTGAGCTCGTTAAGCATTTTTTGCCATTCCTCTTCTGAAATGTCTTTATCTAAATTTATATGCCAGATATTATTTATACTCGATTGTGGTTCATAGATTTTTATCCACTCTTCCGATAAGAGATTCAATTTTGGATGGCTGTTATTATATTGGCTCTGAAAGAAGACATGAGTTCTAGATAAAACTTCTTTTGGATTCGTATATAACTAAAAATCATTGTCTATTTTCTCTATAACTCTGTCTAGTTTGGCTTTCGAGTATGGCTTATTTAGTATACTTTTGAACATCTTTCCTTGTTTATCATGGATCATTAGGCATCAATGGTTTGTAAACTTCTTGATTTTTTCTTTTTTATACTTCTCTAATGTTGCCGTCCATTTTTTATTAAACAAATAGAGCTATCTCTTAATATCTTGTACCAATTTATCTATTGTCACCTCTTCATCTAACATTATGTTTGTTTCTTGTCGATGATTTATCTTGGAAAGTAAAGATTTAATTTCTTGTAATCTTCTAATTGAGATCACAGTAGTGGCTTTTTGATCTTTATTTTCTTTTGCTAATCTTTTAAACTCTTGACAAATTTTGCTTATACTAATGGTGTCTTCATGAAGAGGTGTCATTGTTCTTTTTGTTTTTTGTACTGTATCTTTTGATGAGTTTGGTATCTTCTTATATGGAATATTTAATTTAGCTACGTATAATATTCCTTGTTCAAAGGACATCCATATATTATCAATATCTTGCTAAGAGATTTCATCGATATTTTTGTTAAGTATATTTATTGATGTTGAATGTTTACTAAGAAAAAAATGCAAAGAGGCTCTATAGTCTTCCCAGTTCTCATTCGTGGCTTTGTTATATAAGAAATTTAAACACGAGCCTTTAGTTTGATTAAAACTCTGAGTATTATCTAATATGATCGTTTTGCCCTTTAAGCTTATTAGTACTGTGTTGTGATCACTTTCTGTTATAAGCTCCATGTCCATAATTTTTGCTTTATATAGATTTGGGGTTAAATCTTCGGAAATCCATATTTGGTCAATCTGTGTAGCTGTGCTACCATTTGACCATGTATACACTTGAGAGTCTAGGTTCAAATGTCTGAAAGTATCCACGAATTTTTGCTTTAACAACTATGTATGTAGAGGAAGTCTTTTATGTAATACTGTGCTACTAGGACTACACTTATTTAGATCTGGTGTTAAAACGTAATTGAAGTCTCCCATGATTAATGTTTCAAAACTCTTGGCTCTGTTCAAATAAATGTTAAGAACTTGCTATTGTATCATCTTTGTTTGCACTTGATTGTTTGGTGGAAGATATACAATAAGTATATCTAATTTTAGAGACTTTAAAATTATGTAGAATTCTAGCAAATACTTGCTGTGTCTTTTGAAGTTACCGACATACTTATGGATCTTTTTGCTGATTAGTACACCATTTCGAAACCTTTCTTCTTGTTGGAGCTCAAGTTTGTCCAGTAACTTTTGTATAGGCTATTTAGTGGGAGGATATAATTGCCCTTTTCCTGTATGATATTTGTCTCTGTTATTCCTATAATATCAATTGCTTTCTCTATTGCTCAGTTTGTCAAATGTAAGAGCTTTTGGTTATTTGATTTTAGTCCATTAATGTTATAACATGCTAGTTTTAATTCTATATCTACTTCTAATTCTATTTCATAGGCATTATTATTTATCTTAAGTGGTGTACGCCCTAACAAGCTATCTTGCTCGTTTGATTTCAGTAATACAACTGGGGCGCCCTTAGGAGAAATTGGGGGCTGGCCCCCCCTGTCTTTCTTCTATTTTTTGCAATCTATTTAAAATTTGTTTCAAAATGTTGTCTTGTGAAATATTCACAGGTGTATGAACCTTTCTTGACTTTTTAGTATTTCTACTATGTGATCTAGTCATTTTGTAAATATTTTCATCTCGGCTTAATTCTATTGCTTGCTCATTTTGATTTTCTTGCTTTTCTCCAATTTCAATTCTATTTGACCCAGTTGCAATCACATTTTTAATATTTCTGAGAGGCTTTCTACTTCTATTTACAAATCTAGGATTAGTGATACATCTATCTAGTTTACTGTTGTCTGTCTACACAGAGTTAAAATTTCTATTTTCTTTTAATTAATTTGTGTATACCCTTTTGGTTGGGTTCTTTTCTTTCAGAAATTCCAAATCTGTTGTCACTCTTTTCTCTTTATTTATGTTTTTAATCTCTCTCTTATAGTAGAATGTGCTACCAGGTGCGCTTTTCCAAAATAAATTTTCTGAGTAGGTGCGCCACTCAAGTTTGAAATTGAAATAGTAAGGAGTGCAGCCTTGTGCTAGAATGAGGTCTTTCTCTGATTTGAAATATACTTAAGCTACTTTTCTTTGGTTTCCGTTGTTATTGCTAAGAATATGGACTGCTTGAACTTTATATCTTTTAAGTTGGCGCAGAAGAAGACTATCCTGAGCTGTAGTTGGTAAATTAGTAATTAGACATTTATGCTTATTTCTTGACTCCAATTCTGTAATATTAAAAATGCCCGGTGTCGTTTAATATGTTTTGCCTAATTCTAATTGAGTTGACCAACTTTCCTTTACAAATTTTCCTTTGAATTCTAACTTAGGTAATAACTTAATATGAGCTGCCCTCATTCTGAAATTATTTTGCCAAGCTATAACTATTGCTATACTATAGTAATTCAAATATGCTACAATTACTGAGCTATCTATTCTTTTTGGTAAATCCCAAATCATAAAATCAAATATAGAGGGATTATCAGATTCTTGATGTGCGATTTTATTTTCCAAAGCCCAAGCAGAATTGTATATGTCTTCATGTTGTTTAGATTTTTTATATATTTCATTGCTTGAGGTTTCTATATCTATCTGAGATTTCTCTTTGATATGATCGTTAAGACTATAATCTAATGTACCACATTCATTTTGTACTAAGGCATCTTTGACTAAATCTGAATGATTTTTTTGTATATTTCGATCTAAAATTTGATCTGTGTGATTGCGTTTATGAGGATTGCCTTGAGGTTCCAATTTGATATTGCTAATAGTGTTGATAATTTCTACAGTTGGGGCTATCTGTGTAATTTCCATAAAAGTCAGATTAATTCTATTTATATTGGTGGTCAAAGAGTTCTTTAACTCTGTTTTAATTTCTATTTTAGTTGTTTTGGATGCAGTGGACAGTTGCTTAATTACACCTTCCATATGAAAAAGTTTAGCATTAATATTTGTACTACTTTCTTGAGGTTGCTTTTTGTCTATTCTATCTATTTGCATCGTAGTGGGCTTGTACAATCTAGAAGAATTTTTTCTTCATCTGATAAGCTTTGTTCTCTTGCTAATTTATATTTTGCAAAATTATAATATTGTAAAGTATTGCGTATAATTGCGATCAAGTAAGTTTCATTAGTGCCAAGATATTTTGCCACTTTTCTATCCTGTTCAAAAGTGAAGCTTCTTGCTCTTCTTTTATTGAAATTCTTTTGGTATCAGACTTATTAAAGAAATTTTTGTATATAGTAAGCTTAGGCATTATTATACTATCTAGTTGCATTTGTTCTAATTTCGAATGTTCTAAAAAAGTATCAGTTGGTAGCTATAAGTTCGCGTCTTTGTTTATTTTGTTTTGTTGTTTGTTTGTCTATACTGCTTATGTAATTGTTGTGTTGCCTAAAACAGACATGTTTGTTTGTTTACTTGTTTGAGATTAGCAAAACAAGGTTGACAGTAAATTCCCAGTTTTTCCAAAAAATAAAAGAAATTTTTTCCAAAATTTAAAATTTCTAAAACACAAGTCCAAAAAGGTTTTTGTATACAAAATTGTCTTATGAGACTCTAGTTATTTTTCTTCTCTCTATTCTTTTTCTTAGTACTGTAAAGGTTAATAACTTAGCAATATTTTGCCTTAGGTCTGATTTTTCTTTCTTGCCAAATTTGGTTTTAGTGATCGATAGGAAGAGTTGATATTACTTCTGTTACCTTTAATATTAAAAATATATATATATATATATATATCATATATAATAAGCAGAAATATAGCTTTTTAAATTAAATATATTATTACAAGTAGACTATAGTCTTCTTAAAAATATAGTACTTGCAATACAGCATATGGCGACAAAGATCTATAAATCAACAGAGTAGATATGAAGTAGTGTAGAAGTAAAATATAACAATATAAGTAACAACTTAACAGTTCTGGAATACTAAAAAGAAGAAAGCCAAAATTATACTTAGAAGATATATATATAAGTTACAGATATATAAGAGAAACTTTCAATTATTTAGTAGAGTATATAGAAAATATTAATTACTGAGATATTATAGAGAAGCTAGTATGTTTAACTATATAGAAGGAAATAGATAGTATATACAAAAGAGTAATATCTATTAAGATATTCTAGTTGATAATTGTTAGTAATATAGCTAAGAAGCAGACCAAGTATAGAAGAGATTATATTAGGAGACTTGTACTTAATAATATAGTAGTAGAGCTTTTAAATCTAGAGCTATCAAAAAAGATTATAAACCAGATACTAGATAGTTATACAACAATTGTAGAAAGTAGCTTCTTTGATGAAATTTAGCAAATTAAATACAAAGTGGTCATTAAATAGAAAAAAGATAATAATATATATAGTAATAAAGAAAAGTAGCTAAAAAAATTTCTTTTCTAAGTATATCAGAAAAAGTGTGATATTAAAAGTAAAGAAGAGCAAAAATAAGAGTAATTTAAGTAGTTTAGATAAACAGCAAGTAGTGAAAAAAATACAAAAATTAAAAAACTATTTAAGATAAGCATTGGTGAATATATTAAAAATAAGTTAACTTTGTTTTAGTTTAGTTTTTGATAGAGCTAACAAAGTGTTTCAACCTATATATAGATTGGTGCAACAAGTTATACCTAGATATACAAGATCTAGCCAAGTGATATCAAGCTTGCAATTTTTAATTAGATATTATTAGAAATTTTTAAACTTTGCTTTTAGTTTAATAATAATATAATTTGTTTAAACACTAACAAAACTATTAAAGAATTAAAAAAAAAAATTTAAAAAATTTATAAATAGTTAGAGTAAGAGTTATAGTTTAAATTAAAATTAAATTAGAGGAAAATTATGTTCAGTGATTAACAAAAACTCTTTCTGGTCCACTCCTGAAAATCATTTTCAATAGTAAAAAATAGCAAAAAAGTAAAATTAAATAAGTATAGTTTAACTGTTAAGAATACCTGAGTGTGTTAAGAAGGCCCCAGTGAAACCAGCACTTGGTTAGAGGCTAAGAAAGTGCTGGAAACAAAGGATAGGAGAACTAACTTCACATTGCCACCCTTTCAAGAGTAACCTAATAAAAGAAGAATGAATGAAGCACAACTTATGAAAATTCTTAATACAGAGCCTGAATAGCCAATTAACAATAGGAAGGACTCTTCAAAAAGTAATAATAGAAAGAAACCCAAGCACCACATACTAATCAGGCTGAAGAAACTGTTTCTACAGAGGAAACTTTGCTTCAAACAATGGAAACCACAAACCCAAAACTGAATCAAGCAATACTCATAGATGCAGAAAGAATTTTCACACCAAATGGTGGCCCTGAGTTCTTACAGGACAATCTGTACAACAATACAGACAAACCAATCGACATTGCAGCTATAAAGGACCAACTAAAATCATCAGAACTAGATATAGACCCGACAGAACAAATAGATACAGAACCAAACCAGGATGGAAGGGTACTAACTGAATAGCCAATAGCAGAAGAAGACAAGACATTAGAGGGGTGTGAAAAAACAAGTGACGAAGAGAAAGTGACACCATCTTATAAACAAATACTAATGAACACCACCTATGCTAATGACTCCTACGTGGAACTTGAAACAAAATGGTCAAAAGTTATGATAAAGTTCACGCATAGCAAACAAGAAGAATGTTGTAACGCTTATACCTGGGATAACAAAGCAATTAGTGAAGCAACCCACAAACTAGAGTCCTTCGAAAAGTTCTTGTGTCATAAATATACAACAATTCTGACAGAGAGTGAAATTCCTCATACAATTAAAATCAAAATTAAACATATAGACAAATTCTTCTTTTACACCTTTACACAGAATCATAAAGCAAAACCAGCACATCAGTTGGAATTCGATTAATTATTCTACATAGCACAGAATAGATATAAAGCGCAACACAATGTATTACAAATTAATAAAACTAATCATGACCAAATATTCCGAATACTAAAAATGAAGTTGAGCTTCAACTTCTTATGGAATTATGATATGCTACAAGCTAGTGCTCATAACAATACCTGTATACTATATTATTGTTTAAGGTTCGCAAATGTATAACATGAACTTAAATTCGAAAAAATAAAAAAGAAGATAGAAGAAATAAAAGCAAATATGCATTTAGAACTGCCAAAATTTCCTGAAAGTATACTACAAGAAATCTATAATGTGATCACATTTGACCTGCCAATCACTGATAGAAGACTAACGAAGCCCACAGTCCAAGCTTTAAGAAAGGTTTTTAACTTTGTAATGCTACCAGAATCATACTTTGATAAACAAAAAGAGCAACTTCTGGAGAACTCAAAAGAATTGATACTAGCAGTGGCCAATATTTTTTAATTACAGAACAAGCGAAGCTGGTGAACTTGAAAGAATATAGAAGAATTCTAAATAGATATTATGTTCTAGATAAGAAGTTACCTGAAGCATACTTCAACTTTCCCCCTCCTAAACCAAACCCCACAAGAACTAAATAAAAAAATCAGACACATGTTCCCATTCTATCCATACAATCAAGACCACTTTAGGAAATATGTAAATATATTAAGAGAGCACTATATATTTAAAAGAGTACGTAACGACTTCATCATAGCAAAAAGAAAACTTCCACAAGACCCCAAAAACTTACACTTAAAAACAACATTCACTTTCCCAATCAACAGTAAAGAAAAAGCCCTTAATTTTATTCAAAAGATATCAGAGAAATATAATATACTCTCTGTATTCGCACCATAATACATAAGTGTAAATTCTACAGAGAAACCTAACCTTCCCCAAGACTATAAAGAAATAGAAGGATTCAAAATAATTATTTCAATAACCTTCATAGAACAAGTAGCAGATATAGCAAGAAGATTAAAAACCAAATATTACTTCTACAGAATACCAGAAAACTGGATTAAAATCAAAGAAACACACAGTAACTCACCACACAATATCAACAACTTACCAAACACTATCGAAGAATTAAAAGCAGAAGTGAGAAAAAAACAGCTGGAGCTAATTAATATAATACCTATAGTAAGACACTAGGGTTCCGCAATTCGATTTGATTTGATTTGATTTGATCAAATATTTGATCTCAAATCAAATTCAAATACAGGAATTTCAAATCAAATCAAATTCAAATTGACAAAATATTCGATTCGATTTGAAAATACTTAATAAAAATTACAAATAAATTTGATTTGATTTGAATTTGATTTGATCAAATCAAATTCAAATACAAAAATTTCAAATCAAATCAAATTCAAATTGACAAAATATTCGATTCGATTCGACTTTGAGGAACCCTATAAGACACGATGAAAAAGAAGCAGTCATGAAATATTTAATTCAGAACTTTGAGGTAAATAGCTTCCCAAACTTCATCAATAAGTTACCTGACCTTCTAGAACCTAGATGAGACATCTTTGAATTGAATAATAATGATATTAGAACAAATACAGAACAATAAAACATCACAACAAAAAACTAACAACAAACTAAAATTAATAAGATAAAGGATAAGGCAATAAAAATCATAAATCATAATGTTCAAGGCATAAACATAGATACAAAATTGCAGATCTGGTTGGAATACTGTAAAGAAGAAAACATAGATATCATAGTTATAACAGAGACAAAGCTCACAGTATCTGTATATCCTTTACACTATATTAATCTTTTATACAAAATATATATATCAAATTGCGATAAAAAAACTGCGAATATTAACGAGTCATCGAAAGGGGTCTTAATGGCACTAAGCGAAAGAATACAGCGCTACATCTACGATGTAAGCTCGATACCAGGAATAGCAATAAAAGTTGACCTTTTCCTACCTGGAAACCAATGTGTTAAAGTCATAGGGGTGTACACATCGTCAAAGCTAGACCAAGAGAACAGAAAAGCCTAATCTGAGATAAAGAACTGAATAAATAATACGAGAGCAAAGAATATGTACACACTAGTAATAGGAGACTTCAATAAAGACTCAAGGAAGACTCCAACATTGCTCAAACATTTGAGAGATATAGGCCTGATCAGCCTGCTGCAAATGCATAACATAAATGAGTATACGTAGTCACGGGGTGAACAGTACAGTCAGATAGATGACCTGTGGATCGATCCAGAAATAATTCAGGAGTTCCAAAGACCTGACCTATATTCAAATATATCCACTACGGATAGTGATCATGTAATAATACAAACCCAGTGGAAGATGCATATACCAACTAAAGCTACAAAAAAGAAAAAAGTTATTCCTATATGACAAAATGAGTGCAGAGAGCTGGGCAGAATTTACAGAATATGTCACCCAACATATGACTGCATCCTCTACACTAAATAATCAGATAATCGACATTGTATCCTTAAATAAAGCATGAAACAACTGAAGCAATATAGTAAAACAAGCTGCAAATAAATTTATTACAAAAAGCTACTGTACAAATAAAGTTCACTACACTTACACATTCATAGCAACTAGTCTACACAAAGAAATAAAAGTACTTAACAAAGTTATCTTGCTACTAACAAAACTGGATGCACCATGGAGTATTAAAGAGCTAACAGATAGAGTTAATAGCAAAATAAAAGAAGTATCAAAGCTCACAGAACTTATAATAAATGATATAGGTGAAGTTGAAATGCAGACCTCTAATATACAATCCACAATATCAAAAGTAAAAGCAGCTAAAAAAATAATACAAAAAGTGAGAGAACTAGAGAATTTAGCAGTGAAAAGAGATCAAATTAATAAACATATCGAAAGAAGATATACAAATTTCAAAGAAAATACGAAGAGCATAATAAACAGTATAACAAAGAGGGTAAAGACAAGAGTATCTTTCAACAATATCATAACACGAACAGAAGTAATAACAGATAAAGACAGAATAAAAAGAGAGACAAGAGATTACTTTAAAAAATAGATGCAGAGAAATCCAATGAACTACAAGAGATGAAATGAATAAGAAGAAGAATACAAACCTAAAGATAGCATTAATCAAAAAACCTTTAGCTCACTAGAAAATTTAATATCTCAAGAAGAGATAGAAGAGACAATAAAGTTGACCCTAGTTGATAAAGCAATGGGCCCCTCAATGTTAGCAAACAAAACCTTAAAAAAACTATCGAGGATAGCTATTGAAAAGTTAAGAGAGATATACAATGCAGTATTAATACTATAAGAAATACCAGTAGAATGGAAAAAAGGTCTGGTATAGTCAATAGCAAAGTCAGGATATTGCGAAGGTGACCTAAGCATGACTAGACTCATAATGCTAATTGAGCATTATCGAAAAGTGTTTACGAAGATTCTAGCAAATAGAATAAGCAGCATATTAACTAAATATAATAATATTCTATCCAATGCTAATAATATTGCAATCTCATTTTCACAAATGATATTCTCAATTCAACAAATAACACATATCCAAGAAGATGCTAAGTTATGAAATAAAAAACTATGGATACTAGTACAGGATATGTCAAAAGCATATAACCGTATATACATACCTTTGTTAGAGAAGGCATTAAATAGAATCAGTATGAACAAGAATATTACCAAACTACTAATCAACATTCTAGTTGGGAAAGAGAATCAAGTTATAACAGAACTAGATAAAACATCACTATACAAAGTAAAAGACGGTCTAGACCAAGGTGGCATACTCTCTCCAATATTATGGAGAATTTATTATGATCTGTTGATTAAGAAAATACAAGAATCCAACTTGGGGTACATAACAGAGGCCGGCGCTCAATGCACTACACAAAAACAAATCTTTATCTCAGTAATAGCTTATATAGATGACATAACTTGGGTTGCATTGAGTAGGAAAAACTTAGAAAAAATATTAGATATTGCCTCATCTTTCTTTGACTTAGCTCAAATTAAGGTCAATCTTACAAAGTCAGCCCTGATACACAACAATAAAATCAACATCTTAGGAATACATTTCCAGAATGAATTAGTGTATAATATAAAGAAAAACGAAGTAGTAAGATTTCTGGGAACAAACCTAGACAGACATTACTCTAATATGTATACTAGAAAAAAGATCATCAGTGAATATATATATGATATTGTAAAAATAAGATATAGTAAAATAACAGAGAAACAGACAATTTAAATATTAAACAATGTTGTGCTAGCCAGTAGGGCTAAAAAGGGAGTTCTGGGGTCACTTTTTGGTACCCTGGGTACCAAGTATTCATTTTGCTTTTTAGATCGCTCAAGAAGTCTATATTCTATAAAAACTCTTTACTACCTATATAAAAACCTGGGTACCAAAAATTATATAGTTAGAACTCTCTATTTTTATATTTTATAATCAAATTGGATAACGACAAAAAAATGATC
>CAJVPY010000053.1:0-40547 GCA_910591965.1 Dentiscutata erythropus | reverse complement strand
TAAAGTTTATCGATAAAATGTTATGTCGGCATCACCACTAGTGTACTGTACATATCTGATATATAGCCGTTTTTGAACTGAATATAGACATAACTCCCAAAGAGTTATTGTAATTTTTAGGATGAGGCCGAAGAGGCCGTGTAGCAAAGTTTGTTTGTCCCAAATTGTGGGAATTAAATTCCCCGAAGGTCTATCGTTATATCAAAATGTTTCTTTTAACACAGCTATTAATTAGCTATTAATTAAATTTATTTTATATAAAATTTATCTAACATTTTAATTTATAATAGGTAAAAGCTACTGTATTGGCGATAAGTTCCTTACATGAAAATTAAACTACTTTCTTCTACTTCAGGTAAAAAAGAGAACAGTCAAAATGATATTTGTATACATATTATGCGTTTGTTAAATTATATAAAAATTAAATACAATTTAAATTAATAATGAAAGCTAACTTAACAAGAAGAGTATTAATAAAATATTCATTATTAAGTGACCATACTGAACACATTATTGTCAAAAATTTACTTCGTCAGAAAAATCCAACTGGACGTATAAAATATGCTACAAGTACTGCTAACCAAGGAGACAATAATGAAAATAAAAATACATATCCGACACTTAACCTTTTGTTATTAACAGGTGGACTTTCATCTTGATCTTCAACAAAATCATTTTTTTGATAGCCAATATGCACAAATTGCTTCTTTAGTACTTTTGATATTGCAAAAATAGTAAACGGACAATCAAAACATCCTTTAAATGGTGTTACGTCTATTGTCAATATAGCTGGTAGTGAGTCTAACACATATTGTGATATGGGATTTTGATTACTTTAAGCAAAATGATTCTGTTTCCATTTTATTTTAGATTAAATAATGTATGAATTCACTTATTTTTTAAAAGGTAGAATCTCAATTTAATGAAAAAAAAACGATGTGATCTCGTTACTTTTATATATTATTTATCTTCTTTTTCTTTTTCAAAAGTTGTAGCGACTGTGAAACATATCAAAATTGACTAAATTTGTAAATAACAATAAATTGCACAATCGAAAAATTCCCTCACTCACTTATAACTAGATATAACAAATAGTATACTCACTTATAACTAGATATAACAAATAGTATACTCACTTATAACTAGATATAACAAATAGTATGACAATAAACAATTCGATATACTGTATTATTTCAGTAAAAATTCAAAATTCGTCACAACAAATAAAAAAGTATGAAAAAATAAAGAAAATACAATTTATAAAATAATAAAAAAATGTTAGTTTTATGTACTGTTAAATCCGATATATAAATCTAGTAGTTTATAATATTCTTAAATCTGATAACCTCTCAACACTAATACTTACTGGAAGGTTTCAGAGTTAAGGTTCAGGTTGAATTAAATTAGTAACGTATTCATTCAGAAATCAGTGATCTATAAATCACATTTGTTTTTATTTGTAAGTTGTCTACCGAGTGGGTTAAAAGGAACCTTTTTGTTAGTCACTAAATGATGCATGTTGGCTACTATTTTAATAGTTATTTATATTGCAAATACACAAAAAAAAATTTATTATAAGCAGAGATAGTAAAAAAGGTCCTGTTCAGGAACTTTTCACCCACCCGGTATATAATAATAAATACTTTTACGATCGTAAACTTTCTTTAACAAAAAAAAAAGATGGTTTATTTTATCTCAATTCCTATTTCATTTTCTGATTTAGAAATTTCAAACCAAAAATAGAACTTTACAAACTCCCACTTATTTTCAAAATAAGTTAACTCTGAAACCCCCTACTATCAACCGGAATTTATTCTTTTATATATTTATCGCTAGCAACTAAAGTTATAAATTTGAAATTTTACTAACATCATCTTGTCATTACACATTTTCCGAATGCTTGTCCCAGAATTTATGAAAACTGCTGTAATGATTTATTTATCCCGCTAGCTGCCATAAGTCAGTCATATAAACGCTACATAATTAAACCATAATTTTAAATTGGGAATATTATCCCTTTCTCGTAATAACTCCGCTTCATTCAACGGAGTATTTACTTTGCCAAAACTACGAATTTAGACTATTTCGGTCATGAAGTACAGAAGTACCAAATATGGAAATATAAAATTGAGCGTTTTCCAATAGCATGAATCGGAGTAATATATAAAGGATAGTGTTTCTGATTTTCACTCTCTATTCTTTAAAATCATGTCTACCCCATTCGAAAATCTATCTCCAAATTTCATCATTTCTGCGGATGAAACATATGCAACATTATCAACACCACCCGAAAAATCTGAAAATGATGATCGAGAATATCGATTTATTATATTAGCCAACGGATTAGAAGTTTTGCTAATTTCTGATAGTGAAACTGACAAAAGTAGTGCTGCAATAGATGTTCATGTTGGTCAGATTTGTGATCCGGTAAATTTTTTTTTCATCAAATTATCGTAACGGTAAATTTTTTTTTATTTTAATTTCGATTCTTGACTTGTATGGAAATTTTAGCCGAATCTTCAAGGTCTTGCCCATTTTTGTGAACATTTGTTGTTTATGGTGAGATTTTCTTAATTATAAAAATTTTTGCATCGAGAATTTGTTTAAAAGCATCATGTGATTAAATAGTTTTTATAATTCATAGGGAACTGAAAAGGTATGCAAAATTTTATTTTCTACTTGGGAGTGTGACTTAGTAATAATATTCTGAGTCAATGAACATTATTAAAAAAGGGGGATGTTACGGTCCTGCAAGGACCATGGTCCGGACCGGTCTTTTGGGCCAGTCTAACCAGTTTTCGGTCCTAAATTGAGGACCAGTTCATAGCCTATAGAATGGTCCTATTGGCTAAAAAAAAAAATAAAAAAATGTCGACGACCGGTATCAATGTCAGCCTGTGATGCAGTAGAATCATCCCAAAGTTACGGCTTAAGCCATAACTAACTAAAAACTTATATCGCAACTAGTTACAACAAATCATTGGGGTGATTCTATTGCATCACTAGGTCATTGGCAATTTTTTCAATTGTTCCAGGATTTATGATGATAGCTGTAAGGTCTTTTTTTATATGCAGCGATCATTAAAACCACATAGCTTATTTTGAAAACTAGCCAATAGACCGATTTATGGACCACAGTCCAGTCCGCGGTCCTCTGGTAGGACCGGTCTTTAGGACCAAGACCGGACCGTAACATCCTAGTTTTCGCTAGTACACATAATGACTCAGAGTATTATTCTCTCGTGATCTTGATGTAATAATCGAGAATATTTAACCTGCAGACCCTTGAACAACTTAATCAATATAAGTACATCTGATTTCTATTTTTATTTTCTTTTTATTTTAGTATCCCAAAGAAAATGATTATAACGAGGTAATTCATAAACTAATCTCCACAATTTGTGAGGTTAACATATAAATTAATAACAGTCAACATTCTTTTTCCTGAACTATTTCATAAATTTCAAATGTAGTATTTAACAAAACATAATGGATCAAGTAATGCGTACACTGGCATTGATAATACAAACTATTATTTTGATGTTGGGCATGAACATTTGGAGGGGGCTTTAAACAGGTAATTACTTGATTTATAATTGAATTTTTTTTTCTTCTAGTAATTATTGTGTCTTATATTAATCATTTTTATATTATCCAGATTTGCTCAATTTTTTATTTGTCCTCTATTCAATGATGATTGTACTGATAGAGAATTAAAAGCTGTTGACTCTGGTAAATATTTTTGTACATGCTGTTACTTTTGCAAAAAATATCGCTTCAGATATCATATTAACATTTAAATTTTCATAAATAGAATATAAACTTAATATTCAAGAAGATGGATGGAGGCAATATCAACTTGAAAAATCTTTATCGAATCCAAATAATCCATTTTCACAATTCGGTATAGGAAATCTTGAAAGTTTAAAAGATATTCCTTCGAAAGCTGGGCTGAGTGTTAGAGAGGAATTATTAAAATTTCATGATAGTTACTATTCCGCTAATTTAATGAAATTAGTTGTTTTAGGGAGAGGTAAATTTTATTATAGTAATATATAATTGATATTTTAAGCAACGGTGTATTAACGTATTTTTGTAATACAGAACCCTTAGATACATTGAATCAATGGGTTGTAGAAAAATTCTCGAATGTTAAAAATAAGTCGGTTCCTATACCAGTTCCTAGAGATAGTTATCCTATTACTGATGATGAAATAGGGGTAAATTTATTTATTACTAAATATATATTTTTAGTATAAAAGCTGTTGGTACAGTACTAACATTAGTCTATTTTGCAATTAGAATCTCATCTCATTGAAACCTGTTAAAGATAATCACTGTTTAGAAATAACTTTTCCATTTCCTGACCAAGAACCCCTTTATAGAACCAAAGTATGATTTATATAATATTTTAACTATTTATGTTAAGATGACTTTTTTCAAAATTATATGTTTAAATTTTTTGCTTTGTAGCCTGGAAGATATCTTGGTCATTTGATTGGACATGAAGGTGTTGGATCAGTTTTGTCGTTGTTAAAGAAGAAAGGTATGTAAAATATAGAAGAAAATATTTTTCTTTATTTTTATATTAATTATACATATAAAAAACTCAGGATGGGCAAACAAGTTGAGTTCTTATAGAAGTCACCAATATGTTGGATTTGAGGTGTTTAAAATATCGATTGACCTTACTGAAGAAGGGCTAGGTAAATCACATTTAGATGGACTTCATAACGTATTATAGAATGATTTTTACTTAATATAATATGTTTGTATTTTATTATAGCTCATCATGAGGAAATAGTCGAGATTTGTTTCCAATATATTGAAATGTTAAAACAAGAGGGTATACAAGAGCGGGTTTTCCGTGAGGCAAGACATCAGTTAATATTTCTTTATTTTCTTTAAACTTACATTTAAAAACTCATATGTATGTATTAATAAAAATAATTTAGGTTCAATCAATTGCATCGATAGATTTCAGATTTCAAGAAAAATATTCTCCAGCTTACTATGCTTCAGAGCTTGCTGTATATATGCAACGTCCATATCCGCGTGAATTGGTTTTAAGTGGTCCCCATTTAATTCGCGAATATAATCCAGAACTTATCATGGAAGGATTAAATTATTTGTGTTGGGATAAATGTATTATTACTTTATCTAGTAAATTACTAAAAGGACTTGATAAAAAGGAAAGATGGTTCGGTGTCGAATATAAGATGGAACCGATTAGCGAAAACCTTTCAAAGGTATCCATTATTACACTGGGATAGATAAAAATTGAATTGGTTTTGTCGGGTTTACTATGACTAATCTCTAGGAAATTTTTGCAGAAAATTCAAAATCCAAAACTTAATCCTGATCTTAAGATCCATCCGTCAAATATTTTTATTCCTTCAAATTTTGAAGTCAATAAACTTACAAATATTACGGTAATGTTTAATTATACAATGCTATTTTATTGACATTAATGAACATTACTATTTATTCGTAATTAATTTTATAATTTAATTTATTTATTAGCCACGTACACGTCCCGATCTTATCAAAGACACGATGTTGAGTCGTCTTTGGTACAAAAAGGATGATACATTTTGGATACCTAAAGTTGATGCGCTTTTTTTAATAAGAAGGTAGTTAAATTACTATTTTCTCAAATATGAAGCATGCATTTACATTTTGCCGTGTGTAACTAATATTCAATATATTTCAATGTATTATAAACAGCCCAATAACTCATTCTACACCTCTAAATTCTGTAAAAACTCGATTATACGTTGATCTTGTAGTTGACGCATTTACAGAATATGCATATGATGCCGAGATCGCAGGTCTTGTTTATTACCTCTACACTCATGAAGAAGGAATAGTTGTATCAGTTCAAGGTTATAATGATAAGTCACCTCTGCTCCTCCGTAAAGTTGTTGAAAAGTTGAAATCAATTCAAATTGATCCAAATCGATTTCAAAAAATAAAAGAAGAATTAAAAAGGACATATGATAATCGTTCACTTGATTCTCCAAATTATCAAGCCATGTATTATAAAAGGTATGCAATCATACAAAAATTATGGACACATAAAGAAAAAAGTAAATTATTAGAGAAAATCAAATATGAGGACGTACAAAAATTTTATCCGACATTATTTGATCAAGTAATGTTTGAGGGGTTTATTCATGGAAATATGAGTCGAAAAGATGCGTTAGATATGATTAAAATTTTAGAGGACACATTGAAACCATCTGAGGAAATTTTGAAATCACAATTGATTGGAAATAGAAGTGTGTGTATACCTGATGGAAAAAAATTCGTTTACACAATGGATGTTCCGGATGAAAAAGAAATTAACAGTGCTATAGAATATTATGTACAAATTGGTGATGTAATGGACAGAGAATTGAGAGCCAAGTTGGCACTAGTAGGGCAGATTTCTGAAGAACCTTCTTTTGATCAACTTAGAACTAAAGAACAATTGGGTTTGTAAATTAATTTTGTAAAATTATTTTCCAGAGTTTGACTAAAAGTAACGTTTTTATCTTATATAATTATTAGGGTATTTGGTATGGAGTATGACAGAGGAAATAACAGGTTCAATGGCATTCAGAATTGTTATTCAGAGTGAAAAAGATCCTATTTATTTGGAAAATAGGATCGAAGAATTTTTAACTAAATTAGAGGTTTGCCTAACATACATTATATTTTTGACTTTTAGTAATAATTTCCAATATTGGTTTAAAATTTTTTTTTTTTTGGGCTATCAGAAAATAATTGAAGATATGTCAGAAGAAGAGTACCAAAAGCAAATAGCTTCTTTGGTCAGTAAGAAATTGGAAAAACCTAAAAATTTATGCGAAGAAAGTTATAGATATTGGTACTATATCGGCTCTGGATATTATGAATTTAATAAAGGTAGTTTAACAATTAATATTAGTACATATTTCGTTAATTCACGTATACTTCCATATTAATTAACATCTTGAATTATTAACTATTAAATTAATAGTTGAAACTGATGTATCAAACATACGTAAGATCTCAAAGGCCGAACTTCTAGAATTCTACAAAACCTATATTAATCCTTGCTCACGTGTTCACAAAAAACTTTCTATACACTTAAAATCCAAAAATCTTGAATTATTAAAACGGTTTAATTTAATTGACATTAAAAAGTTGCATGAACTTATATCTTCTCAAGGATTCGCAATTATTACGGAGGAAGAATTAAAGGGTGCTATTGATATATTGAAGGTTCAAAGTGCTGGAAAAAATGTTCAGGAAATTGAAAATGAAATTAAAAAATTATTTTTGAAAAAACTTAGTGATATGAATAATGACCAAGAATTAAGTAAAGAGGTGGAAATTATGTTAGAAAAATTATGTAAAGAAGTAGTAAATCTTATTTTTGATGAAGAGAAAGATGAAAATGTAGAAATGAATGATAAGAATGAATATGAATTATCATCGGATAACGAGATAATTGAGGATTTGTTTTTATTTAAAAGCAAATTGAAATTAAGTCCCGATGCTATACCTGTTTTACCCTGGAATAGTTATTATGAGAATTAGTGATAGAAGGATAAACTAATTTTAAGTTTTTTTTTTTTTTTTTTTACTTGTATTATTTTATTTTTACATACAATGAGAGTATAGCTAGCTATATACACAACTTGATTGTCTATTTAAGTAGTTTTCTTATAAATTTTATACTAGCTACTACATTTGCAACTTAATTACTCTTATTTATTTGATTTATAAATTCTTAATGAATATATAATATTAATAATACACAGTATATGAATATTTTGATTGGAGATAATTATATTCCATTAAGGGTTTACCACAAAATCCCGAAAGACAGATTCCCGAAAGGATCTAATACCGACAAAGTTAGCCGGCATTAGTTATAATGCTGGCCAATTTAGAACAGGAGGTATCGACCAGTCAAAATATCACTACGGGATTAGTCAACCAATCAAATTACCATGGGATTCAAGGGGATTCAAAAAATATGTTGTAAAGCAAAGTGAGAGCTTCATGTTTGTTTAATTATTTTCAATGTTCATATAAAAGATAAGTCAAGCGAGCCTTCCGTAAAATAATATAAAAAAAATTTTTATCAATTGTTTAACAATTTTATGACGTTCAACGTTTCCACCTGTTCCAATTTAGTCGGTATTATTTTCTTTCGGGAAAATGGTTTTCGAGATTTTGTTGTAGAACCGCCATTAATTAACGATTACTGCAATTAGTATCACCAAAACATTATTACTATACACAAATTTTGAATATCTGCGTAAACATAACCAATCAGATCAGGCTTTATTTGCGTCGATTCTTTTAAGATTTGAAAATTTTTATCAAACTCGGTAGGTTTTTTTTTTTAATTAAATACACTTGGAGAATTTAAATAAAAAAGATTATTGAATTTTGTTTAATGGTTGTTGAGAAATCTTCGGTAAAAGTCTCGAATATTAGAAAAAAAGCTAAAATCGGGTGAATTTTTCCTTTAACTTTGATCAAAGATATCTCTATCCAAATTCTATGAATTTTTTTTCTATTTTAATCCTATTAATTATAAAATTAAAATAAAAAAAAACCTTGATCGAATTTGATCAGTAAGTGTCGTGTAATCACCGTTCGAAGTTTAAATATCTATAATAAAAACTACGGCAATTTCCTTCTTAACTTTTAATGAATTTCTCGACAACTATACATACAAATTTGGTAAATTAATTCTATAGATTCATAGAATTAAAATAAAAAAAATTCATCGAATTTTGATGGATGGATGTCAAGAAATCTTCGTTAAAAGTTTAAAAAGAGAAAAATTCAAGTTTTAAGATATTCAGGGATTTTTTGAACTTATCCGAAGATTTCTCGCCATCTATTAAACCAAATTCAATAAATTTTTTTTTATTTTAACTCTATAAATATATAGTCTTAAAGGATCAACGCAAATAAAGCTATGATCTGATTGGTTATGGTTAAGTAGATATTCAACAAACCGGGCACAGATTTACTGCACAACCAGAATTTGCGATACTGTAGTTTTAGTGTGAGCATTAGCGTTAGGGACGGCTGATGTGCATAGATACATATGCATCAGTATGCAAGTACGTACTGTGCAGAAAATCCAAAAACTTTAATGACTTTATCGTTATATAGAATAAAGGTTAGTTAATCATTGAAGATAAACTAAATTTGTCATTCCCAGAAGCATGCCCATTATGTACATATTGTTTTTTGTTTATGGTGAGATCAATTTGCTACTTAGTTTATGCATCATCTCTACATAGAAATATTGAAGCTTTTAAATTTCCTGCACCGTACGTACGTATGTACAAATAGTTCTATGTGATTTCTGTTCACTAGTGTCAGTCTCTGATCAAAAGCCTAAATAACAGAACCATTCAATTTTCAAATTTATACCATCCTAAATTTAAAAAAAAAAAAAAACAAATAATTGTCACATTGAAGATTCTCTCAAGCTTCTCATCGAATATTAACCCAATGGAAGATTCACATAATGATGATGCTTTACCGACAGCATGGGATATTGAAGATAAGTCACCATTTATTAAGATAGATTCAAGTGGCCTTAAAGTGAATTATACGGGTAATATGAAAATGAGAATCTTTACAGAAACATATTTTATTGGATTAACATCTCAATTTGACAAGTGTTAATCGTAAATAACGTACAGCTTGCTAATTTATTAAAAAAAAACTTTACAATTAAAGATCATGATGATTATAAAGCTGCTATAATTCGAGCGAATCATCCAATCCCTTTACGATGTGGAATATTTTACTTTGAAATTGAAATTATAAATAGAGGGAAAAATGGGTAATACTAATAATTATTTCATTAAATAACACACTTTTATTCTTGCAATCTTTTTTTAATTATTATTTGATACTATTTTTTAATAGAATGATACTGTACGAAACAAAATGTTAAAAAAATAGACTATTCAAATGAAAAAACAGATTATATAAAGAACATGCTTATGCTTGGCATTAACATTTTTTATTTTATTATTATTTCTTATGATTACATATTAACATCTATATTATAATATCTTTTAGGACAGGAAAATAATGAAAATAATGAAAATGAATCGTGTGGAATGTGGTTACCATGGTGATGATGGAAATATTTTTTTTTCTGGAAGTGTAGGGTCGTATGGACCAACATATACTACTGGCGAAGATAGTATTTTATACTAAAAATGGAATTAATTTGGGTAATTAACACTTTAGGAACTAAATTTTATATTTTCAAAATCTGATAAGATAGAAATTAAATATTATAATTTATTTCAAGGAATTGCGTGCAATCTGCCTGATAATTGGAAAGGCATTTTATATCCCTGTGTTGGATTTAGATCGCAAGGCGGGTCTGTAAAAGTGAACTTCGGTCACAAAAAATTCAAATATTATGGTAAATTTATTTAACACTACGTGATCAATATGGATTTAAACTTATATACTTTTACTACATTATAAAAATAGTAATGACCAACGAAGTTATATACAAAAATATTAATGAAGATAACAATCCATTTGCGATAATCAATAGAATAAAAAACTTGATTAAGCCAAATAACGAAAATACACTTTCACTAAAATACCAAACAAAAGATTATTTAATTATAGACAAAGACGAAGAATCACTTGCAGATTTAATTGATGAGTTGACAAGATCATTAGAAGAAAACAAGCAAAATAATATATTTGAATTAAGCTATCGAGGGAAAATATTTTTTATTTTGGGTAAATATGAAATCGAACCAGACAATATAACAGCGCTAAGATATCATGCTGAAGTTAATTACATGATGAAAAGGTATAAGGAATCAATTGCTGACTTGAAGAAATTATTAAAAATTAAACCGAAAGATACATGGGCAACGGATGCCTATAAATTGGTTGAAGGGTTGTAAGTATAATGTGTGTTTGTAAATTTTGTTGCCTTAAATTTAAAGCTAGAATAATAACTTAGCTACACGCACCACCACAATAGCGAGTAAGTTTTGTACCAAAATTTTTTTAAGTAAATCATAATAGAAATCACGACTGTTAATTCCATTAAAACTAACTCAACCTTAACTACGTACCGCAATAGTCGGTAAGTTTTGTAACAAAATCTTCTACAGTAAATCATAATAGAAATCACGACTGTTAATTCCAATACAAACTAACACAACCTTAACTACGTACCGCAATAGTCTGTAAGTTTTGTACCAAAATTTGTTTACAATAAATCATAATAGAAATCACGACTGTTAATTCCAATACTAACTCAACCTTAACTACGTACCGCCATAGCAAGTTTTGTACCAAAATTTTTTACAGTAAATCATAATAGAAATCACGACTGCACAGTAAATCATAATAGAAATTACGACTGTTAATTCCAATACAAACTAACTCTACCTTAACTACGTACCGCAATAGTCTGTAAGTTTTGTACCAAAATTTTTTAAGTAAATCATAATAAAAATCACGACTGTTAATTCCAATACAAACTAACTCAGCCTTAACTACGTACCGCAATAGTCGGTAAGTTTTGTACCAAATTTTTACAGCAAATCATAATAGAAATCACGACTGTTAATTCCAATACAAACTAACTCAACCTTAACTACGTACCGCAATAGCGAGTAAGTTTTGTACCAAAATTTTTTACAGTAAATCATAATAGAAATCACGACTGTTAATTCCAATACAAACTAACTCAACCTTAACTACGTACCGCAATAGTCTGTAAGTTTTGTGCCAAAATTTTTTACAGCAAATCATAATAGAAATCACGACTGTTAATTCCAATACAAACTAACTCAACTACATACCGCAATAGTTAGTAAGTTTTGTAATAAACTTCTTACATGATAGAAATCAATACAACTGACTTGACCACATATATATGTCACCGCAATAGCGAGTAAGTTTTGTAACTGAATTTTTTTTTACATTAAACGATAATAATAAAAATAATAATAATTCATCCCTAATTAATTGCATGTTAACTCATAACAGAGGGTATATATTAATTATTAAATTATAGCTCTTAATACATTATTATATTTATTATTATTTAATCTTTAAGATTTAGAAAGAAATTTCATAAATGGACAAGTGGCAATAACTATATTGATGAATTTATTAAACAAAGTCAACTTAATGTAGAAAGTTATAAAGACGTTATCGAATGGATACCTTTTAATAAATTCACAAATATCAAATATATTGCTAAAGGAGGCTTTGGCACCGTTTTTAAGGCAGTATGAATTGACGGATATATCATAGGACTTGGTTGGATGAATAATGATTGGAAGAGAAGTCCGCAAAGAGACGTTTGTTTAAAAAGTCTTGATAATTCTAAAGATATCAAACGAGAATTTTTAAAAGAAGTATATATCAAAATTTATTATCATTATTACTATTTTTCATTTATCTAATTATTATTTTAGGTTGAAAATCAACATAAACTTGGAGGCAATTCGGCAATTGAGATTTACGGAATAACCAAAAACCCAAAAGATGGTAATTATATGATGGTCATGGAGTATGCAAAGCAAGGAAGTCTCCGAAAATTATTAGATATTAAATATAATGAATTAAATTGGGCTTCTAAAATAGCTAACTTACATTACATAGCCGTTGGTCTTGAAGAAATTCACAAAGCCAACTTAGTGCATAAAGATTTCCATTCCGGAAATATAGTTAATCGAAAATATGTATAGTTCTTACATTACTGATTTTGGTTTATGTAAGCCAGTATCACAAGACTCAAATTCTAAAGAACTTTTTGGTGTGCTTCCTTATATCGCACCAGAAGTATTATATACAGACGGAAAAGAGTACACTCAAAAATCAGATATTTATTCTTTCGGAATAATTATGTCAGAAGTTCTTACTGGGTATCCTCCGTATTATGATGTTCCCCACGACAGAGACCTTGCATTTAAGATTTGCAATGGTCTCAGACCTGAAATTGGATGCGAAGTCCCCGGATTGTTTTTGGATTTGATGAATAAATGCTTGGATGCGGAACCTCAAAACAGACCAACTGCTAAAGAATTAGAAAGTGTGATTGAGAAGTATTATGAAGATATAAGAAGCGAAAAAACTGAATTATACAAACAAATTGAGGAAATTAAAAATTTAACTAAAAATACTTCAATATATAATCAAGCAAAATCAGCACAAATCAATTATCAGACACACAAACAAGCTATTTATACTAGTCGACTTTTAAAATTTCAAAGTCTCCCTAGACCAGGTAATAATAATATTTGGGTTGCCGTTAGTAGAAGCAAGCAGACAGACTTTAAAAAAATTATTATCTTAACTTTTACAGCTCATATTTCAAAGTCTAATATCTAAGCTTTCTTTTGACAGCTAAATTATTATTAAATAGCATTAAAGAATATCGATTTATAAGTATAAAAGATTTTATAATTTATTTAAAGATTTCTGCCTGTTTCTATTTACACAGTCTATTTCTTTATATTTTAAAAATTATTAGCATATTAATAATTATAAAATTTGTAAATATAGTAAATGCGGGTAATTATATTTATTTATATCTTTCAAATCGGATTAAGACTTTATTTATAATATATTTGTTTTTAGTAATGGCAATAAGTCAACCTATGGATTATATTGAAATTCCTGATAATGAAATGCAATAAATTAATATAATTCAGTGAAGTGTTTGATATTGAAAAATATAGAACAAAAAAAATTCTTGATGAAAGTTTTAAAGATTAGATTTTTTGATTTTCAAAAATATTTTATAAGAATTTTTATGTATTATGTAGAAATTTTTTTTATTAAATATTACTAATTTAGCTGTTAATTAAAATTTTGAGTTTACATAATAAAGTGTTTTGTAATTTATATGATAATTTTGGTTCTTTTAAAAAAGGCAATTCTAGTTGCTAATCAAATTTCAGTTTCAATTTATATAGTTCCATTGGATTGGATAGTTTAAACAAGTAACAGTCAAAGAAACAGTCTAGTTTGGTAAAAAATACTGCTTTTAGTATACAGTTTAACCTCTCTATAGTTATTTTCTCTATAGTTACAAACTCAATATAATCACAGTTTTATTTTATTAACTTTTTTTATATTGATTATACCTCTTTATAAGCACAATTGGCTTATAGTTATTATTATATTTTTTAAAAAACCAATTATATAAAATCTATATAAAATATTCTTTATATAGTCATTTTGTTAATATATATATTAATATTTAGCTCTAATTTTTTAACAACTACCAAACAAAATTAGATAAAATTTTATTGAAGATAGATATAATATTAGATTACAATATATTAAAATTTTAGCTAATTTAGTTTAGTAATTCTTGAAGAAATTTTTAAAACTTGTAAATAATTTTTTTAAAAAAAATTATTTATAGTAAGACTCTAAATATCTCTTATATGTATCAGAAAACTTTTTTAGCTAATTACTAAAGATTACTAACCAATAATCGATAATAATCAATAAAAAAATATCAATAATCATCAGTATGGGTGATTATCATCAATGATTAAACTCTAAATAATAATTATCTAAAAGATTAAAAGCAATAACCATCAGAAATGATATTTATCTAATATAATAGTTATCATTATTTGGCTAATAAATTTTTTATAGTTTTACTCTTTAACTGGCCAGTCAAATAGGGTTGCACTCCAAACCTACTAGTTTGAGCTTATATAAAAACCCAAATAGTATTACTAGATTTTGCAAAATGCCTCTAATTTGCCATAATATTATATATAACTAATATTATAGCTAAAAATTCCAAATTACTACATGTAAAGATTAGAGTTGAACTAGGTCCTCGAAGAACTTTGATATAACTCATATATTACCAAAAAAGGAAATTTTATATAGAAATTCATCAAATATTGCATTTTTATTTAGTAAATTTTTTTAAATTTTGCTCTATTTTATATATCTATTTGGCTAAAATTATACAAACTTTATATAAACTTAGATCTAAGTTGTATTGAAAATCTTTGGGTCAGAACTCTAATAAGTGAGATTATTTAATTTATGCAGGACTACAGTTTAATCTATTACTAAACATTAGTTTCTAATATTTATGATGCGAGTCATTTGGTCATATTGATTCTATCATAGAATATTCAATATACTAGGAACGTAGTGTATCAGGTATGGTTTATATACCAATATTAATCTTGCATCTATTCACAATATCATGATTCTATTGGATGATGATTTTCATAACATAATATTCTATTACTATAAATTTCAAATTCGGACTTGGTGACATGATACACTTTTAGAAACAATCCCTGAAGAATTGAATCTTTAAGATATGATCTAATCCAGTTAAACCTAGTGATGTGAATGGCTTGGCACAGCTCACAGCTAACAGCGATCAAGCTGAACCGATCTTTCGGCACATCAAGCAGAGCTGAGCGAGCCATTTACAAGCCAAATATAACCATCATTTAGAATACTATACAGTAGAAGGTTCTTCACAGATAAAGCTTCAAGTACTACTCATGTAAGTATATTTTATTTATAAATAGAAAATAGTAAAGAATAGTAAATATAAATGTTAAAGTTTCTAATTAACTTATAGAAATTTCAGATAGTTTTCTATATACTTGAAATATTAGGTTTTTAAAGGTGGCTTGGTAAACTTTATCTGAACAATTAAATACATTGAAGTCACAGTAGTAGATGAATTTATTATTGGCTACCATATAAGCGCGAAATAATGATCATGAGGTTATCTTGAAAATTGAGTCCTTCAAAAATAACTTATATAGTCTCTAATTAGCGCTCATGTCTTGAATTAACGCATATCACATGCACTTTCCTTATATTGATAAGCTTATATAATTTTATCAGTCTAATGTATTTAATTTGATATATAGATTATTCTCTATAGTGAATATTTTATTACCCAATAATGTGCATTTATCGAAAGTCGACTATTTTAAATTTAAAAAATCTTTTCTAATTTCGAAATAACGCACATGGGCATACAGTATTCAAAATGATGTGCAGATCAATTAATTAGCACACAGGTGGATATTATTTCGCTCTTATACAGTAATAGTAATATGATATAAACCTATTAGCTCGCAGCTACACAATCGGCTCTAAAGTTTGAGATAATTGTAAATATTTCTCGAATCATTAATGAATTAGAAGTAAATGACATCGAAGAAGTTTTTGCAAGTTTATTAACATTTAAGATTGTAAAGATTTGTGATAAAGGAGATGGTTATACTATAAAAAATACGATAAAAAACAAATCAAGACTACTTCATTTACCTGTTGGTGTAAATGTCACTGTAAACTTGAAAGAAAGATGAAAAAAACTAGATTTTTTATTATGGAAACATCTTGTGTTATATTATTTTTTGTAAATTTTAATTTATTTGCAACGAAATTCTCAGTATCTTTTTATTTCAGAAGCTAAGGATATTCGACCAACTTTAATTAATCATGCACAGGATAATTTAATGATTAACCTTGTGAATCTGAAAATGAAAACATATATGATGAGGAATGAGTACTGAATCTGAATTTGAAATTTTAAGAAAGTACATAAAAACTCTTCATGAGATATAAAAATTTTTTTTTATTATCACTACATTTTCGTGTTTATATAAATATATTTTATATTTTAGACGTTTGATTGTCTTGTAAAATCTAATAATCTTCCCAAACAAAAAAAATAACTTCGTAGCATTGAATCGAGCTTTAAACCTATCCAAAAAATGGTGGATAACATTAAAGATTTTGAATGAGCAAAAAAACTTCCAAAACTTTGGGCTGTTATAACAAAAACATATTTTACTAGTAGCATTTAAAGTTTATATGTGTATTAAAAAAATTTGAATTAAATGTATATGCATTTAAATATTTTAAGTAAATTCCAATAAACAATTTTAATAATAATAATAATAAATTCGAAAATATTATGATTTTGTTATTATTTTGGTGGTGATACTAGGTGTGTTCCAACATTCGAAAAAAGTTATAAATAAAAGAGATATAATAAGAATAAAAATAATGCTGTATACCTGAGTGATAGTTTCTTCAATATCTTCAACATTTAAAACAAAATTTGGATCGAATATAGTATGGCGGACACCACCAGCATAATTTCCGAAAAGCCACATGATGTGGCATTAATGGCTTGGTTTTCATAATGAGCCACATTAGCGAAGCTATTCGAACAGATCACGTGGTCACATGAAATGGCTAGTGTGGCTAATTTGTGATTACATGAAAACCAAGCCATTAGCACCACATCACGTGATAATGTGATGTGGCTTTTTCGGAAATATTGCTGATGGTGTCCGCTATACTATATTTGATCCCAAAATTTGATAAAATCTCAATATCGTTTATAGTGGTATCAAGATCTTCCTATCCATGTTTATAGCAACATTCAACAACGAAGATTGGTATAAAAGGTTCTTCACAAAATGACCAAAGCTGTTACTCAGTTAAATTACAATAGATATTATTAGGTATAAATGCTATAGCCGGTGCTCTTATCATTCTTCCCTAACACCAAAGTTAAAACCTCCCTGGGAGGCTGTAAGAACACCTTTCTGACTAGTTTGTACTTTCCAATGGTCAAGTAAAGCAGCAATTTTTGCAACAACAGCCTCTAAATTAATTGTTGTTTGTGGTATAGGAAGCAACTTTCTAGCTTTATCTAATTCAAAAAGACCAATTGGCTGTTTATTAATTTTTAAAGGTCACATATTCTTAACCGTTCGTTTAATAACTCAAAGTCTTGAAGTGTATAATAGTTATCAAGGTTCAGATATTCGAGGTCTGATTTCTGATTTACTTTGGACATTTTTAAAGAAATTAGATGAGATTATGTGCAGAAAATTTTGATATTTTAAAATTTATTGTTATGCAATTTGATAATCATTCATCATACAAAATTGAGTACATACGTACTAGTAAAAAAATGTAACTAAAAATTCTTTAAAGATAACTTATTATAAATATAATAGCAATTAAGATCTAAAAAATAAAATTTCTTAAGCATCTATTAAATTTTTTTTAAAAAAAAAATCGATTAATATCAAGAGAAAATATAATTAATTATTACAGGATGAAAAGAATCAGGATATTTAGAAATAATACCGTATAAGCGTGTAATAATGCATATGGGCGTTATTTCAAAATTTTAATTTATCTAAAAATGGCATATTTGACTCAAAATAACGCCATGCATGTCTCAAAATAACACGCTCCACATGTACCAAATTATCTTTCATGTGCCATTTTGAATCTTCGAATAAATTTGAATATAATAAGCTTAGGTCCAACCTCTAAATTTATCATATGATTAAACAATATATCTAGAATTTATTCGCCTTATATTGTCTTTATCTAAAAAAAACCAAGTTCTATTATGATGTTTCAAGAAAGTTCTTAGCAGCCGGAATTTTTTTTCCCCAAAATTGGCATAATGATTCGAATTATCGTGCATGTGCATCTTGAAATAACGCGCCCCTGCACGTTATTACACACTTATACATATGATCAAAAGCTATAAATTTAAGAACCATTGATCAAACTAGCAAGACAAAAAGAGGATATTATTCAGAGTAATTACTTTCATATTTATACTATATTGATGCGTAATAACACACATGGGCGTTATTTCGAAACTCCTACTCTTTTGAAAATTGTTTTCTTGACTCAAAATAATGCCCATACGCGTCCCAAAATAACGCACCCTTTAAATGTACCATATTTCATATTTTGATCGAATTTTTCAGACTAAGTTCATAGAACTTCCTCTTATAATCCAAATTTGTCGAATTACCGCGCATGCGCATCCCAAAATAATGTGCAGGGTCTCAAAATAACGCGCCAATATGGTATGCAAATATTCTTATGAATCAATCAATTCTTATGAGTCATTTCTTTATTAATAGAATTTCTGGTTTAGATTTAGTAATTAATAAATAAAAGTTATTAGTTAAAATCAAATCACTCTCATAAGTTCTAAAGTTTAATTTAGTAACTATGTCAACTAATTAAGCACACTTTATGTTTTAGGTCGTCAAGTAAATGTGCCCACTGATTGGTATTTGGCCGATCGTAAGAGTTTTTATGGTTCTACCACGAAATCCTGAAAAATAGGGAGCCCTAATTTCCCCAGTTGTGATTGGACACGTGAAATCCTGTTTTTAATTGGACAAACTAGATCACGCCACCTTACCACATCGTTTTTCTTCAATAAAAAAAAAAAAAATCCAAATATTTTTATTAAGCGAAAGTATTTTATTTATGCACTTCCAGAATTCTTTTCTGCTAGCAAAAAAAAAAGATCGAAATAATTTAAACATTAACGAAAATAAATGCTTCTGACACAACCAAGAAAGTTTTGTTCGGCACTTTGTTCTCAAGAGAATAAAAATTTTGCTGAGACCTACGTTTACAACCTTGTAATTTTAATTGCTAATTAATAAATTTTTTAATGCTAATACAATAATGTAACTCAAATTCTCAAAAACTTTTTCCCGAAAGAAATAATTATTCAGTATTATGGAAAATAGCTTTCGGAAATCGTACAGTAACCCTGATACAATATTGCACAAGTTTGCTAATTAGTAATACTGAAATAAATATTACTGCTAAGTTGCTAAATAATTAGTAAATTTTCATGCACTTACAAAAACAAAAAAAAAAAAATTCTTATTTTGTTTTCGGAATTTGTATAGCAGTATGACTTAAAGTATGTATGTTTAGTTCAATTAAAAATTTTACATAATACAGTAAATTTCTACAGTAACATTCGATAAAAATGGCGAAAATTTATTTAATCGAAATTATTTACTAAAAAAAAAACTTGAAAGTGTTATAATTCAAAAGAGCAAAACGTTAGTATCAAACAGCGAAAGAATTATGTTAAAAAAAAAGAAAAAAATTTTAATCAATATGTAATAATTTTTGAGAAGTACTGAAGTAATTTATTCTTTAATTGCACGCATTAGATAGCTACTCGAAATTTTTAGCCATCCTGATTAGTGATGTAATTGGTTTTGAAAGTGGGAAATTAGTAAACCCGAAAAATAGATTCCCGAAAATTATTGTCGCGTTGTGTGATGCATATTTAAAGTCCGCTATTATGATCACTAATCATCAGTGAACTTTAAATTTGTATCGACAATTAATTTTCGGGAACCTGTCGTGATAGAACTAGTTTTTTTATGTATCTAATTTGATAAATGGAACATTTAAAAATAAACTAGGAAAATAAAATACGAGTTAATAAAGATTTAAACATCATCATTTATGATGTTGAAACGGAAAATCCTGTTATGATTTCGTTGGAAGGCCCGATTCAGATATAAGGTCATCAAATAATTATGCTTTCAGAAATAACGAATAAATTTGGTGGCTTAAATCACAAAAATTTAGAAAAAAATCAAAATATCAGCGACCCGAAATATACTGTCGCCTCACTATTTTATCTGTTGTATAACGAATGTTTATAACAAAGAAGACTTACGGCTGTTCATAAATTTTGGATCAGCTGAAAATTTTCTGATAACCGGATAGATAAGTTACCAAATCGGAATTAATTAGTTGCCAACGTCGGCCAGCATCAGACAATTTTCCAATTGTCCAGACTTTATGAAAATAACTGAATCTTAGCCTATGTGAGTTAACCAGCTCTTTTATAGTTCTGGGCTGACAAAAGATTTGTTAAAAAGTTACTGTTCTTTTAAGAACTCAGAACTTTACACTGAATTAATGTGATAGATAAACCTTTGAAATCATACTAAGTGCAGAACGTATAATTTCATATAATTGTTATACTGTGTATATTTATTAATAAATATACAGTACCGGACAACTCGTACAGCGACCTCCCCAAAATTTTCCGCACTCCGCTAATACTCCGATTTTTTGTAATTACGTTATTGATTTTTTTGATGATGCTTATTAATTAAATAAAATTCGACTAATATTTGAATTGTAATAAGAAAAATTTTTTGTTATTCAAGTTTACAATGCCAAATTGCTGGCATTGTAAATTTGAATAACAAAAAAGTTTTCTTATTACAATTCAAATATTAATCAAATTTTATTTAATTAATAAGCAACATCAAAAAATCAATAACGTAATTACAAAAAATCGGAGTATTAGCGGAGTGCGGAAAATTTTGGGGAGGTTGCTGTACGAGTTGTACCGGACAGTAAAATGCGCATCCACTCTTTATTAGTAAAAACTTTAAATTGGTATAACTTTTTTAAAACAAGATAAATCAAAAAACCCTATGACAAATTGATAGAATTTTAGCTAAACTACATTTCTGTCAGAGGATTTTTTCTTGCTTGTTTTAAGAAAGTATAGGAATAATATTTTAAAAAATTGGAGTTTAATATAAAAAGAATGAAAGATATAAATTTAGTTAACGAATCAGAATTAATTACACCAAGATTAGCCAGTCAAGGATTGGATGCCTTTTACCCGGTACTGTATAAATCATTTTTATTTAATAATAATAAATAATTTATTCCCAACGATGGGCTTTATAAAATTAAATAAGACTTATTTTGATGGTAATAAAACACTTGAAATTGAATAGATTAAATATGGTGACTAATAAATGGCCTCTCGCTCACTGGCTAATGTTATATATATATATATTTAAAAAAAACTTATTAAATGAAAATAAAATAAAATTATTAGAAAGATAGTTTTAGTTTAGAATTTTGATTGGTTCAATATCACGTAAAATAGACAGACAGCACAAGATAAGTCACGTTAAGCAATAAATCAGCTCTGATCATAAACGAAATAGTTTCCTGGAACCAGCCCGGTTATTCCATTTAATTCAGCGGTTATCCATCCATCATCGAAATTATGTTTCACTATTAGAATATCGCCTGTTGTAAAACTTAGTTCATCATTGTTACTTGCTACAAAATCATAAAGCGCTATAATTGTATGTGATTCAGGCGCAGTCAAAGTCGCCGTTGCTAAGTTATATCGATGCGCAAGAATAAAATTAGCTTACAAAACTCGGATCTTTATACAGTTTTTGTTACTTACCATTTTGAGTGCTAAAATCAATTAAGTCCAAAGCAGATGAATTTGTCGTTGCTAAATATATACGCATAAATAAACTATATATATAGTATATATAACTTTTGATCTTTTATATTATTTTGCTTACTGCTTTGACCAAAATTATATGAATTTGTCGTTTCTAAATATATATGCATAAATAAAACTAGTGTATATAACTTTAGAACTTTTATATTATTTTCTTACCGCTTTGACCAAAATTAGGATAAAGGTTCGTCATTGCTAAATTATATATGCAAAAATAAAGTTAACAATTAAAATTTAGGCCTTTCTTTATATTTCGAGTAGTATGGATGTGAGTATAACGAAGACAACAGTGCAATAAAATTCGGGTTTGTATACTACAGTCGCACCCCTCTGAGTGCACGCCCTCGGGACCATAGTAAAAAAAGCCGAAAATGTGCACTTAGAAGGAGTGTGCATTTAGAGGTGTTAAAATTCATAATTGTTATATTATTTGGACCAAGAGGGTGTGCACTTAGGGGGTACGACTGTATTTTGTTTCTCACCCTTTTGTTTTTCATAGATAGAGCCAAATAAATCTCCAGTAGATGGATATGTCGTTGCTATATTACATATGCAAAAGATAAAATTAACAAATTGACTTATAAAGCTTGGCCTTATGCTATCTGACTCACCGTTTTGAGTATTAAAATCAAATAAAGTAGATGGATTTGTCGTTGCTATATTATATATGCAAAAGATAAAATTAATAAATTAAGTTATAAAGCTTGGCCTTATGCTATCTTACTCACCGTTTTGAGTATTAAAATCAAATGGATTTTTCGTCACTAAATATATATATGTAAAAGCAAATATTGATAAGAAATAAAGAAAACAAATTATAGTAAACTAGTAAACAATAATAGTTATAAACGTAATAAAACTACTGTAATTACAGAATTGAATAATACTAACTTTCTAATAATTATAAACAGAATATAAAACAGCGTATTAATAATTTGTATATAAATAAATGATTAAATAAACTTGTATTACCACTCGAATTTGGTGAATCATTAAATAAACTTGTATTATTGCTGGAATACGTAAAAGGAATGTCACTTCCGCTTGAAGTTGTTGTATTTCTTGATGGCAATGTGTCGTCGAAAATTATGCGAGGAGGTAAAATGGTCGAAGTAATAGCCTTATTTGGAGATACAAACCGAGCCATAATATCTTTCCATAAATTAGGCTCCAAAATTTTTTGATATGGATATAACTTATCCATAATATCATCACCAGTAATTTGAAAAAATCGAATATGAGGTAGGCAATTTTGAAGCGTAGTTTTTAAAATTAAAAAATTTGCATCAGACCATTGTGCTGGATTGGAATCCAGATTTGTATTTTGGGCAATTCCCCATTTAATGACGTAGTCCCAAATTTTTCCTTCATTCATTTTTAAATTGTCAAGTTTTAAGAGGGCGACTAAGGCCTTTTCCGAAAATTTTATAAAATCTTCAGAATCAAAAACAATGCTTGGATATTTGGCAATAATATCATTATAAAATTGTTGTAAAACAATAAAATCATCATTTTCCAGACTTAATTTATAAACTTTTTCAAAATTTCGACGCATCCAGGATGCATGATTATTAACCAATTGTAACTGTACAATATCAAGCAATTCTTTAAAACCGAACTCATTAGCGATGGTTAAAAGGCTAAGTGTTGTAGACGCATCGACTCCATCAAATGGAATAATACCACCATAAATATATCTATATAACAGATAATTTAAATTTAATAAAAATTTAAAATAAAAATTAAATAATAATATCTTGAGCCGTTAGATACTAGCGAAAACATCATTTCCGCCTGTACAGATACGGTCCAGGATGCTATTCATTAATCTCCTGTGATCTTTGATCAGAGAATTATGGTATATTAACGTAGCGATAGTTACTTGATAATTATTTCAAATGCGTCAACAGAAATATCTGGTTTTCTGATTTTTTTAACGTTCTTTTCATCGTAACTTGTCTTAAGTAGCTCTTCACGAAAATAAGAACATCGAGAATTCAGGATAACTGAATGTGCTTTAAACATCTTAGGATCTGGCTTTTGACCAACTTCAATTAATACGTTATAATCTTCTCCATTTTCAAGAAGATTTGTTAAATCGTTAGAAAGTTTTTTGAATAAATCTTTAGCCATTTTGGAAGAAAAAGTATAACGATAATCATTGAATTTACGTAACATGCATTAATACTGTAACGATGTTACCCAAATTATTTCAAACTAAGTGATGAATAGTACCATATTAGGTATTTAAACCTCATACAAGGAATCCCCCAAATTCCAGTTTTGAATGCTCAAAGATCACTAAAAATTTTACTAACACTACGAAACCAGTCGTCATTAAGTAAAAGTGCCCGGCTGATAATTTTACTCCTGCTAACTAGTATGGCTAACCCTAACTCTAACTCCGATGCATTTCGACGCGGAAATTTGAGATCCTCCAGTTGCCGAAATCGTGTGATACTATTCATCACGTAGTGGGACGTCCCAAATAGTTTGAGCAATTTAGACATGCATGCATCAATCCAATCATATCAATTATTGCGGTTTGCAAATTTTGTGAAACTGTAGATCATAAGCATTTCTTTTTTTTTTTTCTTTTTTTGCAAACCGCAATAAAACAGTTCAATGTATGAGCGAGTACGTACTCACATCAGTGCATTGTAATCAATGAATTTTTATCTTTTGCATTTGAATGGAAACCTCTAAATAATGATATATTTAACTTATCATATTTGATTATATACTTTTGTTGTGCCGTCCATTAATTTACTATCTTTTGTCTACAAAGAAACAATGCCCAAGAGGAAAGTTTTACTACTAGCAGAAATTCGTGCTTTGCACGGGATAAAACATGCGAGTTAATCTGAATTATAAAATTTATACTAAAAACCTTGCAAATATCCTTACAGGTTGCATGGCATAGTGGTTTATTGTCATCCGTTTTATTTAACTTGTATTAACTATTTGAGTATAGAGATCACTTGTTCACAATAATTTCATATTAATTTAGTATATAAGCAAAAAAAAAAAAAAAGAATATTTATAAACTGAGGTATTAGAATAAATCATTCAAATTTGTGAATATTTATAAATATGGAAGCCGTTAATTCATCAGCAAATAATTATCAGACAATACAACTTGATTTCTAATTACTAAAATCATGTTCAAGTATATAGCTTATATATAAATAAACATCTAAACAAATCATCATAGCAAATTTTGTAAATAACAAATCAAACACCTTTTCTCAATATAGATCCTTGAACCTTGTTCTAAATAAAAAATTAGATTATTGACTGTCTATATTAAAGTAACTTTGTTTACTGCCTATTAATAGATTAATTAATCAGTAATATTAACTTTGAACAAAAAAAATATGCCAAAAAACTTTACCTTTGTAGCAAGGTTGCGATAGTGATTTAGTATAAGGAATAAATTTACTCCCACTTAATATTTCTAAACTTGTTTCCTGATGTATATTTTTATAACTGTTGTTAATTATTGATCCAGATTCAGATAATTCTAACATGATGTTATCATCACGTTGCAATTCAGTAAAAATTTTGCAAATTTCTTCTGCTGATGGACGTTTTTCTGGTACTTCATTCCAACGTTCTTTCATTAAATTTATATAATCTCTCGGAGAATTATCTATAATATTTGGTCGCAATCCATTGTAGCAAATGTCTTCTTGAAGAGATGGTCCGATATTCTGGTTATAAGAAATTAATCTTCCATACAAAATTTCCCACATTATAATTCCGAATGAATAAATATTTGATGCTGTAGTATACATTCCTCCATTCAATACTTCCGGAGCCACATATGGCAAAATTCCATAAACTCCATTAGATTTTCCTTCTTTAAGTTTTATGTTGGCCATTATTGAAAGTCCTAAATCTGCTATATATGCATTACTTAAATCATCTTGTAAAATATTTCCACTATGTAAATCTCGGTTAATAATATTATGAGAGTGGATTATCTGAAGATCATAAGCAATAAATGTAACAATGTTAACTTATCTTTCCAATTCATTTGTGATATGGAATGAAGATTATTACACAAAGAACCCATTTTGGCATATTGCAAAATAAGTATATAATCTGAATTATCATCTTTTGTAATTCCATAACATTTTAAAAATGATGGATTTTTATCTCTAATATCACAATATGCTTTTAGCTTCAATGATATAATTAAACAAATTGATTGAATTACTATCTGATTATTGCAAATCGACTACAAGCGTTAAATTCAAAATAAAATAATTACCTCTTTTAAAAAATCTCCATGACAATATTTAGATCCATGAAATATTTTAATTGCAAATTCTCTATTTGTATCCGTACTTAGGTCACGCCATGTAGAATAATATACTGTTGCAAATCCACCCTTTCCAATCTTTTCAGTAGTTTTAAGTTCATTATACTGAATTTATAACAATTGATTTTTTTCTTCACCAAGCAGATTTATAAAATCATCACCGATATTGTACTTTAAAAGATCCAATTTATTCGTTGCTAAAAAGATATTAATTCGATTATTAAAAATTGAATTATATGTAAAAATAAATTAAATTAATTACCTGTCTGTTTGCGTATTTCAACATTCTTTGCTCTAACAATTATTTAATTATATTTATTAAAATTATAAAAATGAATATTACAAATTTGATCTGAAATACTTACTTCTGATACCAATAATCAGCTTTCTGTAAATCTCTTTCTACGCCAATTCCATTTCGAAAACAATCACCAACTTTAGAAAAGCTATCAATATCACAAAACTCTGCAGATTTAATAAAATATATAAACGCTTCATATCCATCTTTGACATCAAACTCTCCGTTTTCATAACAACATCCAAGGTTATAAATTGAATTAAGATTTCCAAGCTCTGCAGCCTTTAGATAATAAGCGAAAGCTTTAGGTTTATCTACTTCAACTCCAAATCCACTCGCATAAATAAATCCAATACCATTTAGTCCGCCGTTACTTCCTAACTCAGCAGACCTTTGTTGATAAATAAATGCCTTATGTTCATCCTTTTCAACTCCAATTCCATCTCGATAATAAATCCCAATCCAATCCGATCCATAAGCATTTCCCATATCCGCAGATTTTTGATAATAAGTGATTGCTTTATTTGTATCCTTTTCAACACCAATTCCATTTCTATAACAATGTCCAAGATTACACATTCCATTAGCATTCCCCATATCTGCAGATTTTTGATAATAAAAAAATGCTTTATATTCATCTTTTTTAACACCGATTCCATGTTGGTAACAATATCCAAGATTATTTGTGCCAATAGAATTATTCATTTCAACAGATTTTTGGTAATAAATATATGCAGTTTCTCTATGTTCATCCGTTTCAGCCCCAATTTTATATTGATAGCCATCAGATTTATTTGATTGTGCTTCATTTGCTATTTCATCATATATTTGATAATAACTAAATGCTTTATATTCATCTTTTTCAACACCAATTCCATTCCGATAGCAACGACCTAGATTAAGAGTTCCTTCAATATGTCCCATATCAGCAGACTCTTGATAACATGATAACGCTTTTCTTTCATCCTTTTCAATTCCAATACCATTTTCATAACAATATCCAAGCCTATATATTCCATCAGCATGTCCATGTCCAATTTCGGCAGCTTTTTGATAATAAATAAATGCTTTATGTTCGTCTTTTTTGACTTCAACTCCATATTGATAACGGTATCCAAGATTGTTCATTTTAGCAGCAGAAATCATATCTTCAAAGTTTTGATTAAAACGTAGCTCGTAATCTTTCCCCATTTTTCTATCTTAATGCTATAAAAAAAAAAAAAAAAATCGATAAATTCGAGGTCATTGTAACATATTTTTAATAAAGCAACATTTTGTTTTGTATTATTGGTATTACGAATTTAATATTGTTTAATATTTGATCTAGTAAAGTATATTTCGTGAAACAGAAACTTATGTTTTCCGTAACTTTGAAACATTTAATTTCATCTTAAAATGTACTTCGTTTTTCTTATTTTCTTTTGTAATATCAATCACTAAAATTTGTCACGTAGTTATTGGGTAAAATGTTTCATTATATGTTAATTTGTGAAAAAAAATGCATCACGGCATTTATTTAGCACAATTGATTTTTAGTTGATGAAAGATTTGCTCCCTATTTAGCATTGAAAGGTCTTATTATAAAGTTTGGATGATAGTTACAGTATTGTTTATTTTATTTTTATATTTTACGATTTTTTGGTTTTATTTTTACAATTAAGCCTATATGCCTTTTAATTTATAATGGGTTTAAGCGTCTATCTAAAAATATTTTTTTTTATTTGCATTCTTTACTTGTAATCATCTATTTTATTAAAAAATGATCCATTTCCAGCCTTAACAATTTATTTGTTTCATGGAAAAAGTATTTAACCACCTTTCTTTTGATAGTTTCAATAATCAAAGGTTTGGATTAAAAAAATGCAATATTCTTGTTTTTTAAACAGGATTCTAATACGTAATTTTCTGTTCCTTTTCCACAAATTGAATAACAACTATATGATAAATTATTCGAATTTTTAACGCTATTTAAATATAGTCAGACCTCTCTAAATGCAACTGTCCTAATGTAATACGTATCTCACTAAATGCAATCTTTATCTCAGACCAAAACATATACTAGCTTATAAATGCAATTTTTAATACTGTTCTCTAAATGCAAAAATGTTAAAAGTTTGGTCCCTACGAGTTGCACTTAGGAAGGTTTGATTGTATCCAACGATAGTTTAAAGAAAACAAATTTAAATTCTGTTTAAATACACAGTTTTATTTATGCTTTCGAGAAGACCAAAAATAATTGCACATGAGATTAACTTATACAATGTACAATTAAGGTATTTAACTTTTTTTTAGAGAATTAAGTTTGGGTATATCACTTATCTCCTCACCAGTAGCTATTGTTCCTTTTTACCGATTGCTTTACTTAGGAGAAATGCTTAAAATACCTGTGTTATGCATTCCACACTAATACTAGTTCCTAGATGGTTATCTTCCGTATTTCGTTGGGAGAACCATGTCATACTCATACGTGGAACCATAAGTTAAAATCGAGTACATTAATCATATATTCTTTCCTACGATCACTTCTTTAAATTAAGGCTAAAGGGTTCGTTTCAAGTAATAGTTTAGAATATTATATGATGTTACAATTTTGCCTACAGAAACAATTGGCAAATAAATACTATTTGAAGTAAAAAAAAAATATTAATTATGATAAAAATATTTTTAAATATTTTTTCTAAGAAAATTTGAAAAAAATTTCTTAGCCCAATATTACTAATAAAACAAAGTACAGATAAATCTCTCTAAAAGAACATCTCTAAATGCACAACCTTTCTATGCACATTCAAATTTTGGTCAAATATATACTTGACCATTATAAAGTACTTTTCTTATTGTTCATGTTTCATGTTGGAATTTTGATATCTGTAGGGTGCATTTTAAAAAATTTTTTATTAAATTTGACAGTTCAAGTTGAGTTTATTGTGTAGATACGTGCGGGATTTTTACTTATGTGAAATGATAGATTATAGAATAGATTTATATTATATATTTCAATATAAAAAAAATAACTCACGTTCAAATTGATCAAATTAATGGAATGCAGTCATAAAGATGATCAGGAGTATCGAATGTACGATTCCGCTATATAAATATTTGACATTATTAAACTTCAGTCGTTTTTCTAGTTATTAATTAATCAATGACACTTATATTTATCCACTTATCTAGCCAACGGGTTGAGTTCAATATAATATAATATTATAGTATTGAACATTTATGACATTCAGTAAAGTATTTTGTTTTCTAAGCAGTATAGTATTTTTGATTCTTTTACATGGTAAAAGATTAAAGTTCTTACGAAGTGGAAAATAAAAAAAACTTTTGTTTTTTTGTGAGTGAAACATGACATTCACGAAAAACTTATATTAGTTACGATGTACAATTTTGTTCAATCTGCCAAAGTTGGTATACATTTGATGTAGTTTTTCACTTTTATCATTTTGTACACCCATAATGTGTGACGTACACCATAAATGAACTCAACTCCTAACAAAATTGCAACAAACTTTCATTCTCGGATAAATTAGATTTGAATATATTTCATAAAAATCGCAATGGATCAAAAACAAGATGAAAAACAAAACGAAAAACAAGATGAAAAACAAGATGAAAAACAAGATGAAAAACAAGATGAAAATGAAGAACATAATTCTAGTGAAAAAATTGATACTGCAAAAACGGTTTTCAACGGAGTTGGAACAATAACTGAAATATTTAAACCCTTCGTACCATATATTGAGATCATATTAAGTGCTGCAAATGCTATAATTAAAATTTATGAAGATGCTAAATACAATAAAAATATTTGTTTAGTGTTTGTAGAACGAATGAGGATTGCTAAATTCATTATCGAAAGATTGACAACTTCTAAAGAATCTAATATAGAAAAGTTTCAAGATCAAGCTTTTCTTGATGCTCTTGTAAAATTTAGTAATATTGTTCGTAGTATAAAAAAATTTGTTTTAGATATTTCTCAAATGAATCAAAGAAAAAGATTTTTTAACGCTACTGAAATCAGGGAAAATATTGATAAACTTAGACAAGACTTTAATGAATCAATGAATGATTTACAATTTTCAATTATCGCTAACCAAATGATTGATAAAGTAGAGGAAAATAAAAAAATTGAAAAAGATCTTAATAAGATGCAACAGGTATTTTTTTTTTTAGATACAAATCTATTATATATCACTTTAACTTTAATTCTCTTAATATGATAACTTTATGTATATACATTTACTTTAATTTTTTATAGTATTTAGAAAAAATATTAGATTGCGTAGAAACCACTGCTGAACATGTACAAAAAATTGCTATCGCAAATGAAGTGCTCAATAACGATTCTAAGAGTAATGTTTGGAACACATTTAAAGCTCCACAAATTGTTCCTAAAGAAATTACTGATCCTAGAAGAGGCGCATCCCATGGCAAAGTTAAGAAAAAGGTTTATTTAGCAATGGACGTCGCTTGTAAACCATTCGAGATTTTGAATAATGATTCACCACAGTTTCACAAACAGCAAGGTCGCCTTGCTATATTAAATGAATTACAACGATGTAGATATATTATTAAGTTTCATGGTATTTCAAATGTGGATAGTCAAACTGTTTTGGTCTATGATTGGGCTGATAAAGGAAACTTGAAAAAATATTATTCAACAAAGCCGCTTTTATGGAAATCAAAGCTTCAAATTGCGCGTGATATTTGTCATGGTCTCAATTTTCTGTGCTATGTGGGTGTTCTTCATCACGATGTTCGATGTGAAAACATTTTGGTAATTCTTTTCCATTCATTATTGCTAAAAAGTTGTTACTTTAATGTTTTAACTAAAGTTATCAATTTGTGTGTAGCTAACTGATAGATTAGAACCTAAAATAACAAATTTTGAACTTTGCCGTAAAACGGGTCAAGAAACAACTTATATCGACAATCCTATTGAAATGTTTCCTTGGATGGCTCCAGAGAAGATGAAAGGTGAACCGTATACTCATAAATGTGAAGTTTATAGGTAATATTAAGATTCTTTTAATTTATCTGTTATGTAGATGTAATTGCTAAAATAAAATTTATTAAATTTCGTTTTCAATTTGATAGCTTTGGTATGTTGCTTTGGGAACTTGCATACCAAAAGGTCCCATATGAAAAAATTCATTCCAAGCAATCTATTAGAAATTATGTGATTGAAGGTGGCAGAGAAGTTTTTGAAATTAAATCTGGTGCATTACGTATTCCTAAAGCCTATACTCAAATAATTGCAGATAGTAAATTATGTTTTCTTTTTTATTTTCTATTCTTATGATGATCATTTGGTTTTGTTAATTTTTTATTTTTATCTTAGCATGGCAAGGAAATCCTATAAATCGTCCAAACTTTCAAGTCTTGCTTGAAGGTTTAGATAAATTATGTAAAAAATATGACTCTACCCATGCTGGTGACTCAGCTCTTGAAATAGTTTCTGAAGAAAATAATTACTTGGGGTCTGAAAGTTCTACAAACTCTACAGTTCGTCCCGTAATTCCTTTTGAAGAAGGTGTTCGTGCTCACAAAGAGCATAATAGACAAAGGGCTTGGGAATGTTTTCGTAAACATGCGGATCTTGACAATCCAACTGCAATATATTGGAAAGGTTATTATTATTTAGAAGGATATGTTGTTGAGAAAAATCAGGAAATGGCTAACAAATTGTTTAAAACTGCTGCTGATATGGGTGATACAAGAGCACAAGTTCGTTATGCACTTTCCCTTACTGATGATTTGGCTGATTTTCGTGCAAATAAAGAAAAAAGAGATGAATTTATTAAATATTTAAACATGGCTGTTAATGGTGATGATTCTGCTGCTATGTGGCATTTAGGTGATACTTATTATAATGGAAAACTCAACTTTGAGAAAGATAAAGCTAAAGGTATTGAATATATTAGAGATGCAGCTTTAAGAAACTTTTCTAAAGCCGTTGAATTTGTGAAAAAATTTAATATTGATTTGCTTCAAAATGAATCTAAGAATTAGTTTTACATTTTATTAAGTTTTTTTTTAAAAAAAATATTGATTCAATATAAATCATTCAAAATATTGTCTTTATATTCAAATTTATTGTATACAGTATTAAATTAGAAGTTTGGATTTATTTATGTATTTATAAGAAATATTTGTAAAATGTTGTAAAATGGCAGTTATGTAAAATCAATATTTATATATTATTACAAATAGTCTTTTGCAAAGTATTATTTTAAATAATTAAATTATAAAATCATTAAAAATCACATCATTGGGACATTTGACACTGATTATAATCGGTTACTAACAGTTAATTGGTTATGGTCGATTTATTTCAGGCGATTATCATCGTTGGAGGTGAAGTTACTCTAACAGTCATGTATATATATCATAAATTTTGATTTACTATTTTTAATGTCTTTTTTTTTAGTAATCTAAATATATATTAAAATGTGAGCAAAATTTGTTTAGCTATAAACAAGTATACCATAGTACTTACTGGCAGGAACTTCAATAGAATTGATAGGTTTGCTTCCTAAAAACAAATCCAAAAGTTAATAATAGCATATCAAGCAAAATTTTGTTTAAAAAGTTTAACATCGTAATTACCAGCAGAAACTTCAATAGAATCGAGAGGTTTGCTCACTAAAAACAAATTCAAACCTTTATTAAGAATCTATCAAAACATGGTAGGCATGATTCATAATAAGCATATATAGTAATTACCGGTAGATGCTTCAATAGAATCGATAGGCCTGTTCACTAAAAACAATGTCAAAAATTTAATAAGAATATATACATTGTAAGTTTTAAAATTAAATACCTTTAATTGTACTCGAAATTTTTTGTATATTAATCATACTGCTAGTATACATAAAATCAGAATGTATTGGTGGGACAATTGGCAATATTTTTACTATTTTGTCAGCCTCGAAGAATTGCATTTTAATTTTATCTGCATCTCCATCGTCTGAATCATTCATGTTTTTATTCCACTCGCTAAATTTTTTCCAAACGTCATATGCAGTAGGCCGATTTGTTGGATCAGAATTCATACATTGCTTAGCTAATTTAATGTAACAATCTGGAGTCCCAGGAGCAAATTCTGGCCGTAACCCCTCACAAATTTTCATTGCAAGACCCATATCAAATTCGTAACCATCAAAAGGTCTTTGTCCGGTTGACATCTCTGACATGATGACTCCAAAACCATAAATATCAGCCGCTCTTGTAAACTTTTGCCCTGACAAAACTTCTGGAGCAACATAAGGCATGGCTCCATAAATACTGCCTTCTGAATCAATTTCATTATACTTTTTAGACAGTCCTAGATCTGAAACATAAGATTGCAGACTTTTACTAATACTTTCATCTTGTAAAATATTACCACTGTGAAAGTCTGCATGAATATATCCTGCATAATGAATATTACGTAGTTCAAGTGAAATATCTAGCAAAAGTTTTAATTTAGTCTTCCAGGTAAGATTTTGAAAATTGTTTCTTAAGAACTTATGAAGATTTCCATTATTTGCGTATTGGAATACCATCAAATATTCATTTATATTTGTGTTTTGAGTCAATCCATATATTTTAAGCCCACTTCCCCAAAATCCACATTTTATGAGACTCTCAAACTTTTAAATCATATAAATGAATGAGTTCAATATACGTTTAGCAAACGATAAAAATAAGAATACGTATTATTTCACCGACAATTAATTCACAGACAAGTGACAATTAACTTACCAACAAGTTCATTTCACCGACAATTATTTCACTGACATCTCATTTCACTGACAAGTATTTTTTTATAAATTAACCTTAACTCTTAACACTAACAATAATGACCAGAATTACTTTATCGTGAAATGAGCTGTCAGTGAAATAGTTGTCGATGAAATGAACTTGTCGGTAAGTTAATTGTCGGCGAAATGAACATTAATTGTCGGCGAAATGCGCACCACCCAAAAATAATAATAACTTACTTCTTTTAAACAGTAATGAGGGCTTTCTTTAGGACAAAATAAAGTCTTGAGTGCAACGATACTTGATGATTCACGCGATCTTACATATTCTTCGATATCAGCATCGTCTCCATCTCTGCTTTTTTTAATATTTTCAATTTTTTGCATACCATCTAACCAGGTTGCAGAATATACCGTACTAAACCCTCCTTGGCCAATTATTTCAATATTATCTAATCTATCAAATGGAATCCATTCAATCATACATTCATAATTATTAGCTCTAATTTGAAAATTTTTCAAGAGATTGTCAATATCCTTATTTCCACTTGTCCATTCTCGAATTGTCATGTCTGGATCGCATGTGAAACACCATGCTTCACTTGTGTTATCCTCATTACAGCGCTTGCATTTTCCATACTTGGAGTTTCTTTATAATTATCAGTTCATCGATCATATTATATCTAATGTTAGTTATTTCATATAATTTATGCAATACTTAAATTTAAATACAAATAATTTTTACACTCACCGGCTAAATAGTATAAATAAAATTTAAATATAGTATTAAATATTCATGAGTTTGAATCGCTTATTTTAAATACTTGGATTAATAAATGTTCTTTATACTCACCTCCTAAATTAACGTGAATAAAATGATGTAATAAATATTTATAGTCTATTAAATAAGTAGGATTATAAATTTATTTATACTCACGCGCTAAATAAATAAAAATCATAGTGAATATTCATGAATTTGAATAGCTTATTTTATAATGTTCTTTATACTCACATACTAAATTAACGTGAATAAATTGAAATTAAATAGTAAATATTCATTAACTTGAATTGCTAATTTTAAATATTCTGGATTAATAAATGTTCTTTATACTCACTCCCTAAATAAATAACTTATTTTAAATACTCTGTATTTAGATTAATAAATCTTTTTATACTCACTCACTAAATAAGATGAAATTGAATAGTAATATTTGTAAATTTTGAATAGCTTATTTTGATTATTTTGATTATTTAGATAATAAATGTTATTTATACTAACAATCTAAAATAAAATTAAATAATAAATATTCATGAATTTGGATAGCTTATTTTAAATGCTTAGATAATAAACGTTCTTTATACTCACTTTCTAAATTAATATGAATAAAACGAGATTAAATAGTAAATGTTCATGAACTTTAAATCTTATTTTTATACTCTGTATTTAGTTTAATAAACATTTTTTATACTCACTTTCTAATATTAAATAGTAAATAGTTATAGACCTTGATAGCTTTTTTTAATACTAGATTAATAAATGTTCTTCGTACTCACAATCTAGAATAATGTTTAATAGTATTTATTTGTGAAATAGTTCATTTAAAACTTAGATTCATAAATATTTTTATACTCACTTCCTAAATTAATACAAATAAAATGAAATTACATAGTAAATATTTAAGCTAAATAGCTTATTTTAATACTTAAATTATTAATAAATGTTTTTATACTCACATTCTAAATTAACATAAATAAAATAAAATTAAAGAGTAAACATTTATGAACTTGAATAGCTTATTTTAAATACTTGGATTAATAAATGTTCTTTAAACTCACCCCCTAAATAAATGAAATCAAATAGTAAATATTCATGACTTTAAATAACTCATTTTTAATACTCTGTATTTAGATTAATAAATGTTCTTTATACTTACTTCCTAAATTAATGTGAAAAATAAGTATTTATGAACTCATTTTAAATATTTAAATTAATAAATAGTTTTTATGTTTACTTTCTAAATTGAAGCAAATAAAATAGTAAATATTCATGAATATTTTATTTTAAATACTTAGATTAATAAACTCAATATACTTACATTCTAGAATGAAATTAAATAGTAAATGTTCAAAAAGTTGAATAACTTATTTTAAACATTTAGATTAATCAATGTTTTTTATACTTACTCTCTAAATTAACGCAAATAAAATAAAAATCAAATATTAACCATTTATAAACTGAATAGCTTATTTCAATACTCAGGGTAATAAATATTTCTTTATACTCACTCCCTAAATAACGCGAATAAATAATAAATATTCATGAACTCGAATTACTTAGTAGATTAATGAATACACTTTATACTTACAAACTAAATTAACACGAATAAAAAAATTAAATAGTAAACATTTATGACCTTGGATAGCTTATTTTAAATGTTTAGATTAACAAATATTTTTTATATTCACTTTCTAAATTAATACGAAATAAATGATAACTATTTATGAGCTTGAATAGTTTATTTTAAAAAATACTTGACTAATGACTTTCTTTATACTTACGAACTAAATTGACGCGAATAGAGCAAAATGAAATAGTGAACTTTAATATATATTTTCAATACTTTTACACTTAGATTAATAAATGTTCTTTATACTCACTCACTAAATATATAAAATGAAATTATATGATAAATATTTATGAACTTGAATAGCTTATTTTAAATACTTTTGATTAATAAATTTTCTTTATACTTACTCCCTAAGTTAACGAATCAAATGGGTTAAATAATAAATTTTCATGAATTGAATAGCTTATTTTAAATATTTTACATTAATAAGTTCTTTTACACTCACAGACTAGATTAACACAAATAGTATAGAATTAAATAGTAAATATTCACGAACTAGAATTGCTTTCTTTTAAATACTTGGATTAATACTTACGAACTAAATTAATGAAAAAAAGATTTTAAGTCATTAGTATTGGAAATTTATGCTTTAATGTAAGGGTGATGACAAATATTACGTAATATTTTTTTACTATACCCTCTACCACCCTCCCCCTACGTAAGAGAAATTTGGTTGGCTAGTTTATAAATTTATTCTAAGATGTCCAAGGCCCCCCTCAGAATATTACGTAATATTTGTCACTGCCCTAATTGATATTATACTTACTTTCTAAAGACTTAATTGTTGAGAATATCTATTTTCAAAATATAAAATTCAAACATGCTATAATGAAATGATTTACTTGTTAATCCACTCAAAGCATTTGACTCTACACTTTTTCACTCCAATTCCATAATAGTAACATACGATAGCTTTAAAAATTCCCTTAAGATTACCCATTTCGGCGGATTTTAAATAATGTATAAATGCTTTATTTTTATCTATCTCAACTCCAATTCCTAAATAATAACAATAACCAACTTGATACATTCCGTTAGAATTATTCATCTCTGCAGATTTCTGATAATGAATGAATGCTTTATTCTCATTCTTTTCTACTCCAATTCCATACTCGTAACAATAACCAAGCCAGAATATTCCTTCTGGATCATTATTATTCGCTAATTCCTGACAATAAACAAAATTCAATTGATTAAAAGTACTAGTGATTTGAGTAATTTCATTTAATTTAATATCTTTTGGCATTTTGGACGCAAAAAACCAGAGCATAATGCAAGAAAACTTTAGCAATTCGTTCGTTATGTAGCATAGTATCCGACTACCGTGTACCACAGATACACAAAGTGATTCTAAATGAGGTAAAATTAACGTTAATGTTTTATTATTCTAAATGAGGTAAATTTAAATATATTGATTTACATATTGCATAAATTGATTCTTTGTACGTCGTAAAAGTGGGGACTAATCCGGAACAAAATATGTGCGATACGGATATCAACTAACACTAAAAAAATAATCTAGACAATACTCTAAACTACTAAACTCTACTGAACCTTAATGGTGATAGGCACGAAAGAGGCGTGGAAGACTTGGTCCGAGTTATTAGGATCAAATAGAGCTCTGGATTACGTTACGAGACTCTACTTCAGGATCACGGGTTTTAGACTACTAACTCTATGCGAATTTGATTTGTCGGGGGTAATTGGAGCGAAACTTTAAAGTCAGAATACTAGACTCTCTATGAGTCGAACTCTAATGAGTTCTACCAACTCTAGCTTAGTTATCTTTTATTAAAGCAAAAAGGGTGGTCTTTTATACTTTCAGACCGCTTATTATTACAGCTGGGCTATGTCCGCTATCTAACAAGTTTTTCTATGGGGTTTTCTTTGATGTTGATCGCTATGTACAAAATGTACGTACGTATGTTCAAAATTCCAAATCTTCTAAACCTAATATGCATCTGATCTACTATGCATGAAAAAATTCACTCCAAGCCACGATTTACGTACGTACTCTTTATATCAATAAAATTGCATCAAAACACATCGAAATATAACATCAGTTTAATATAAATCAATCCGTGTTTATTGTTTTAGTATTCAGGTGTTCTAGTTAGCGGTACAAATCGCCAAAAATTTTTCAATCGATTAGTTGTCAACTAGACCAACTAATCGATTTTTCGAGTTTCGATTTGTGTCACTAAGTTCTGGTGTTCTACGTAGCATTTTAGTATTCTCGTGTTCTAGTATGTTAATGTTTTAATGTTCCTAGATTTAATGTTTTAGTGTGTTTAGTGCATTTAGTATTTTAATGATTTTCAAAAAGCACTCAAAATAACGGATTCACCCCATTTTACCGACACCATTTAACCGACATCACATGGGTGACAATTTACTATTAATATATATGTGCACTAATCTCCGTATAAAATAGCAGTATTTATTATTAAGGGAGGATTTTTTTCGCCTAAAAAGGGGATTAATTGCTTGAAAAATAAACAAGCATATTTTAAGAAAGAAGCAATTAAAAATTACTCTTTTCAATTAGACAAAGATAAGAAAAATAATGCTATCCTTGAACTTCTGAATCAGATTGAAAAAGGAAAATTATCGATAACTTCTTTCATAATCGTTGAAAAAAGGAAAAGTTGGCCGTGAAAAATTAAGACAAAATAAAACGTTAACCCTAACCCTATGTGATGTCGGTTAAATGGGCTGTAGGTAAAACGAGATAAAAACAACATCTGTTCGAATTCAATAAATTTTTTTTTCAAATTCTACGAATATATATAATTAAAATAAAAAATCTTCATTGAATTTAATCAAGTAATTGTCATTCAAAGTTTTAAAAAATTCAACATCTATTAAAATAAAAGCTATCTCGATATCTATTTGATCAGATTTAATGAATTATATTTAAATTCTATAATTTTGTAGAATTCAAATAAAAAAATTGTATCGAGTTTAAATAGATAATTATTAAGATATATGGTTTAAAGTTTTTAAAAAAATTGATACAACTTTATTTTTAAACTTTTAAGATGTATTAGTCTCAGTATTATAAGGATAAGCCGTGATGGAAGTGGTTATAATTACTGTAGCATAGATTATGCCAAGAAATAATAATCAGATTCATTTTATCCTGGAGAGACATTAAAATTTTACTAGTATAGATACGAGATAAACATTAGCTCTTTAAAAATATTAAAATACAGTCAAACCTCTCTATAATCACACACTTGGGATACAAAAATGTGTGATCGTAGAGAAGTGTGATAGTTATAGAGGTCAACATCACGAAGTTGTTTTTACATAGAGTTACGTAGAATTTTTTATGTAGAGTTATGTAGAATTTTTATGTAGCTTTATGAACCCAATGTAGATTCACATAGATATTTATATAAATCTATGTATAAATCTATGTAGATTTATGTAAAATTTCGAAAAAATTTCAACTTAAATATTAAAGCTAGAAATGGATTTTAAAGTTTAAATTAAGGGTTTGGGGAGTGTTTTCTGGTCTGCTGAACATTTTTACTTAGCATATCTAACACTGATTACCTTAGTCATTTTTGAGAAATAGCCAAAGTAAATTAAT